>VXBL01010314.1:60164-92925 GCA_013400195.1 Aramus guarauna
AAAAAAAAAGGATGAAAGAAAACCTCAACATGATCCAGCCAGACCTTGAAATTTAGACCCACAGAAAAGAATATAATCGGAACTTGCAAAGACATTTTTTTTTTATTGGCCTTGTAATTTCCTCACTAAACATGCTTTTAGCAGCCTACCCCGCTCAGAATCTTAATTATCTAGTAGCCCCTCATAATGGCCCCATTCATGGCTTTGCAGAGCAAAAGCACTGTGATATCACAAACACAGGAACTCAGAAGATACAGCATGTTCCCGAGGAAGGGCTGCACACCCACAGATAGTTGGCAGAGGGAATTTGCTACTTGGAGAACATAATATAATACAAATATGCAGATTTTTTTCTTTCTTTCTTTTTTTTTTTTTTTCCTGAAGCAAGGAAGAAGAGATGCTGTGCCTGAGTTGTGTGTAAATGAAAAAAAAAGCCCTCTGATATACAGTTCTGAATAAAGTAGAATATTATAGGCTCTCCATCTCTTTCCTCCACCATTTCTGACTGTTCATTGACCACCATAAATTAATATGATGTGATAGATTGTATGGGCTGGAGACATTTTATGAGCTTTTGAAATCTTTTCCAGGAGAAAATGTGAGGCATCACTTACTGTTCAGGCTTTTTTGGTTTTGTTTGTTTGGAAACGAACCACAGGCTGAAAATATTTCATCTGAATCAAAACAAAGAATAATGAGTTGGTCAGCATCCTTGAGAACTGGACATTTTTAGTGATTCAAGTACATACTTCTACAGACTCTTTCTATGACAAAAGAAAGAAAGAAAATACCATTATATCAGGAGGAATATAATTGCAAAGTTTTCAAAAGCTACTGAGCGCTTGTTACTTCTGAAGCCCCCACTGATTTATGCTCTCCAGGTACTTTTTGCAATCAGTTTTGCTTCTAAAAAGCGCAGTCTGACTTTGTATAAAAAAAAAAATAAAAAAAAAAAAAAAGAAAACCTCATAGTTTTTCTGAAGAGAAACTATATTGTATGCAAAATGCAGCCCAGACAATTATACACAATCACTTACATCAAACAAAAATCTTGCCAAAAAAGCTGTAACTACTGCAAAAAGCAATAAAAGAATTTAACCAAAGAAACCACGTTCAGAGAAAATATCAACTCCGTATGTCCATACTTGTCTTTGGCTGAGAGTTTAATTAATATATTTGATATTCCAGTATAAATAGTCCCATTTACTTCAGGATCTGCTGTCCCAGGCCTACTCATTAAATATCAACCAAGGTTCTTAGGATAATTTTATGGAGACCTACCAATATTTATTTCAGCAAATGTACTGCCTCCAGAACTGGTGGGCTAGCGAAACACCATGAGCCATATTCCTAGCTGCAATGGCAAAATAAAAGTGATACCAGAACAACAGTAAGACTTGTGGAAAAAGGGCAAAACCCCTGTTTACCTCGGACCCTCACAAGATCAAGGCAAAGTTTACTTTTGGCCTGCCTTCATCCAGCCTGAAAACTGTTTTTTTAATAATAAACCTATTGTATCTAGTATGTGAAGATGTCATTCAGGTCAATTTACATATGAGAAATAACTAGATTTAAAAACAAACAAACAAAAAACCCCCACAAAACAGCAACAGCTATTGTACTGGATACAAAGAGGCATTTGGACCTGGGAGGGTGGGGATTTATAGATAATACCTCCCTGAAGACATGGATGAATCCACTCTTCAAGCAGTAAGGCAAGGGAAAAAAACTCACAAAATTGGTTTCAGGGACAGGACTCCTTCCCAGAGTCCTGTTTTTAACCACCAGAGAGGCCACCTCAGAGAGGACCACAAGCCAGAGACACCCCACAGGTATCCAGCAGTCTGTGCGTGAACTACATTAGGAATCATCTTCAGGCTGAATGTGCTCCAGGAACCTTATCACATGTGTACCAACCCACCACCACGTTAGCACCTTACAAGAAAGACAAAGGAAGATAAGAGAAAGAAACAGCTACTTTCTCTCCTTTGAAAAATGTCTCCTCTAGAAGAGGGTGAACAGAGGAGCGTGTGCATGCCAGACTACCCAACTGCACCTGCCCTAGACTGATACAGTAGCATCAGTCTCCACATTTCATGAATAATAAATGCCTATGTTAAAGGAAGAGATCACTAGAGAGGATAGATTGAAGGAAAGCATAAGTTAAACAGTGAGAAATGCATCTGATACTTGCATTTACCAACCGGAGCCCAGAGTTTTGCATCGCTAGGCAGAAAGAACAAATTGACCTCTTCACAGAAGTGGCGCACTGAAGATGTTTAATGAATTGCTTCAGAAGCAGAATCAGTTCTGAACTGAACACAGGTATCTCAGGGAGGAAAGAGACACATAAAAGCACTGTGCAAACTGCTGACAGCACTAGCTATGTGAGAGACAATCAAGGTACTTAACGTTTTAAAACACATGCCCTGCATAATAACCAATGCTGCAGAAGCCTCAGTCGCTCTTCCAAGCACTGAATGAAAAGGAGCGTCTTTGTACTCGGATCGCAAAAGATATCCTTTAAGCCTCTTGCATAAATGCACATGTTCTGAGTTAGAGAAATGTTAACTTATATTCTTCATGTATCCTGGGGACATTTTCCTTGAAGCTGATTGGAGAGGAAGAAGGGGGCATCACACTATTGATTTTCTCCAAAAACACTTAACCTTTAGTAGCTGCTGTCAGCATTTCCAGTGTTAATACCAATACTGAACGAAGTAACTGGAGGAGTGCAGAGAGCTTGCTTCAGATGTAAGACCTGGGAAATCAGAGGTTCCTCTCTCAGCCCAGGGTTAATTGTTTTAATGGCCGTACCCGAAAGGGTGTGGATGCAGGAGAGAAAGCGGGGGAGGTCTCCACAAGTTCAGGAAATATTTCCTGCAAAAGTAACAAGAGGCCGCTCTGTAATTCCTCTGAGCCATCGGGTCTGAGTCAACTAATAACACTCACCATCTAGAATGTACACAGCTCTTCTAATGAACATTTCCTTTAATAAGTGCTGTGTGGTATCACAGAGAAAGTGCTCAGGCTGTGGGTGGCTGGGGACAGCCGCTGCCTGGTTTCCAGGCCCTGCAAAAGCTGCTGGAGCAGGGACAGGAGTTTTGCAAGAGGCAGTAGCTGAAAAGACCAGTAATAGCTTGTGTAGCCCTTCATTTCTGGGTCATTAGGTCAAGTGCAGAAGCATGCAAAAGTCAGCTTCATCTCTCTAGCAGTCGCCTGGTGCCTACGTGAAGTGAGACAGTTGCTTCAGCCCAGCTCCTCCGAGCAGCTGCTTGCTCTCCCTGCGGACCCAGGCTGGCTCCCTCGGTGACGGTCTCCATAAGGAAGCACGGCAGCAAATCTACATAGAGCTTCAACTGCTTCCTGATGCCTGCAAAGCCTGATTTATGTCAGGCAGGTGATGCGGCCTCCTCACAGTAAATTACAATTGTCTTGAACTTTTGACCAACTTACCTACACTCTGCCCACTAATGTATCTCCACTGCGCGTACTTCACACACCCCGCTATTGCAGCTGCTCTCTGTTGAAGGAGACCAAGCAAGCAGAAGCACAAAGTCTCTCCTTGTCCCACACATAAGGAGATCCGCACACGCATGCTTCAAGCAAAGGCGATGAATGTTCAGTCCCGAAGCAATCGCAGGGCTCCACTGGTGTAACTCACAGGTGGGCAAGGGCTGAGCATGGGGCTGGCACGTCACCCCGCCACAGCACTCGCCCCCCTCGTGCTTGGCAGCGGGTACCAAGCCTTGGTATCGCGGAGTTATGACTGAGTTTTCTAAAATGTGCTGGTTGCAAATTTTTGTTGTTATTACCTCCTCCAACACAGTTTGGGCTTGCAATATTAAGACAGCTTGGGTTTACATACAGAAGGAATACAAATAGCTTTCCTGCAAAATAAGTGGTGAAAACACACCATTCGATGGTGCTGCGTGGCTTACAGGATTTATGGTCTCCCGTTTGGGATGAACTGTGCAGTTCTCTTGTGGTGTTGCCATTATGAATAATGCGGCCACGCTAAACTCACACTAATAAAACCTGAATGTATCACCGCATTGTTCAGCACTCTGTATAGGAGAAACCCATCCATTAGCGAGGCGGGCACTGAAAAGTCTTTGTGACAGGAGCAGCGCAGGGACGGCTTCACAGCAGCTATTCAGAGCCACTTTACAGCTTCCTGAGCACAGCCCAGGCTGGGCTGCGTGCCAGCAGAGTGGGAAACGGCTGGCAGAGGAGGCTGTCCACTGATTTGTACATCACATGAATCCCCCGGGGAAAAGGAACAGGTACTAGGAGTACGTGCTAGAGGGTTCCTGTAGCATGCCCACAGCCCATCTTTGACATTAGTTTCAGTGCACCTATGCCTTTGATGATTCCTTTGAAAAGCAAAACTGCTAAGACTCTGCAAATCGGACAATAACCCCACCGCTTTAGCTTCTGCGTAGCTATTGGTGACCATCGGAGCCCGCGTGGACATCACTAATGTTCAAACCAAAGCAAAGCAGGCAGCCACGCCAATGAGAGGGACAACACAGTCCCCTAAGGCAGCACGGTCAAAGCAGGGAAGAATGGAAGCACCACTGGCCCGGTTGCAGGGGCAGAGCTGATGACCACGAAAGGCATGACTGCTTAATCAGAGCAGAGGCGAAACCAAAAGCAGTGAGAGCATCTACCAGCAACACCATCTGCTTCCTAGCCAAAAGCCTCGAGCCTTCCTTGATAATGGCTGGCATATGCTGCTTCCTGCGTGTCCCATGACTAGTCTGGCTGGTCTCCATTTGTCCCGCTTCAAACCACTTTCGTTCGATGAGCGCTTTAACCCTTGAGAGTTACCCAAGAACGTACTAACACCATGCCTTACGTTTCTTCTGCATGGAGCTCCTAACAAATATCTTACTAAGTTGAACTGCCTTCCTTTATAGAAACCCATGACTTTGCTTCTGGATTTGGATTTCCTCCAAGCAGCAGTATTTAGGCATGGAAAACAGTCCTGTGAATTCACCTGACTGCTGTGGCACAAAGAGAGCCCTGATGAGAAAGTTTGAATGTAACATCTTTCGGTGGATGACAAATCTTGGCATGCCTGAAGCCTTTGAAAGCCCAAAATGCAATGCAAATTAAAGTTCAAGGAGCCTAGAAGAAAACTATTTTAGCTTTAGGCTTTCAACCAAGCAAAAAAGAGTTAATTTTTTTATTTTTTTTTTAACAGCAGTTCAATCATTTGCTTTCCCAGTATTAATGAACGCCTTCTGCATGTTTCCCCAGATAAGGCTGTGATTCACGCAGCAGGCATACCCCAGAAACTCAAAAGGTCAAAAAGATGGCAACAAAGAATTTTGTTAATATTACCTAGAATCCACTCTGTTCCTTTGGCTATTTTAGTATCAGTAAATAACTCTCTATGTTTTCTGACCTAAGCAGTTCCATTTCAGAAGCTTCCCAGCCAGGATGTTTCTAAAATGTTACCAAATGATTAAACACAAATCCTCAAATGAAGAGAGCGGGTTTTATTAAATATCCCGGAGCAGTGCTGTCTGCCCACACTTATGCCCATGTCTGGCTGCTGGCTGATAAACGCCTTGGCTTTAAGATATTACTTATTAGCATGCCTGTATATTTCCACCTCACACAGTCACCCAAGGGTGATTGCTATCTGTTAATTGAATTCCGTGCCAGCAACTGTGTCTTTGTGTGCCTGCCATTATAATTTCGAGGATTGTGACTTCATTTCCTATTTACAAGTTGCAGCGATAAAAAAGTATATTTATTCATATACAAATAAACACAACATTTTCGTAGCTATATGGCAGGGGGCAGGTGGAAATCACATGTGAAATGCACAGGTATGTCTGTTCTTTTGCCTTCCTTTTTCTCTTTCTTTTTAAAGACTTTCTGCTTCCCACCTGAAACAGAGCTTGTGTGGGGCAGTGACGGGAGAGAGGGCCAGGGGAGCAGAATGAGAGTCTTAAGTTCAGAGCTGAGCAAGCTGAGGCTATAGAAATGCCTGGGTCAATGCCTTCCAAGCGCTGGAGTCTGTGTTGCAGGCTTCACACATCTACTGCACTTTATGCAAGCATCTCGAAGCCATTTCCCTTCATCATAGCCTTCGTAACAGTGGTTTATGGAATGCTTCTTCCATTGCTTTAGATGAGAAAATGTGATGTGTACATGGTTTGACTCCCCAAGACCACACTGTAAGACTGGGTAGGACTAGGAGAAGAAGTCAGCAGAAGACACAGGACCTCAATAACATTTGAGTGAAGGCTGGCATGTCTGACCTCTGGGCCTGCATCTTAGAAGCAAGAACTCACCTCTCAGCTAGGTTTTTCTGGCCTCCAAAAAGAACCTGAAGCTTTTGAGGAGACGTTAGTCCTTTTCAGTTTGAACAAGTCTGCTTGGGCAAGCAAAGGAAACTTCTTAACCACCATCCACAGTTGGCTGCTATTGTGGAGACAGCTGGTCTATGAGCCCTTTCATAAATGCCTTGAGATTCACCTCATAATCCCTCTTGGCTATCTTCCCCCTCAATACGTCTGTCGGAAAGTTGTTCAAGAATCTCAGTTTTTGCAAGATCAGAAGCCGATTTCTCTATTAGGTTCCACAACAAGCAAGTAGTAGAGAAGTGAATGTAAAAAAGCTTGGAAGGGGTTGTGGCCACCTCAGGCTAAGGGTCTGTGGAAAACCAGGATGATCTCTTTTACCCAGCCAATTAATATTTCACATAAAACGCAGTCAAGCCTACAGCCAAACAAGTCCTTGTTGCAGTGTCCTGTATGGAAGTGGATTTCTTACTACCCAGGTTACGCTCCTGAGCACACCTGCTGTGAGCACTCCTGTTTCCAAATGTCTCCCAGACAGCACCTGAGTAATGAATTGGAGCATCCCTATCTGTTATGCTAGGCACTAGCCAAATACTATTTATTTACTTAGAAATGTAGTGAAAGCATTGCTTTTTAATAAGATTTCTACTATAAATATATTCCTGGAACTTGCCTACATGAGAGCCTCCTTCATCACTGTTTTGCTTTACATTTTTCCATAGCCAGAATGTGCTGAGAGACAAGTCAATTAACATAAGCACCCCAGGAAGTTAGAAAATGTTTTGTGAACTGGAAAGAAAAGATTTGGGATCAGATTCACTTTAGCATCCTGAGAAATCTTTATCCAAATGGTGTTATTGTAGCCCAACCAGTACCCAGTTTAAGAGCACTTCTCTTTAACATGGTGTTTATTAAAAGGCAGGATGCATATTGCTATAAATTAGCTTAAGAAATAATTTTTCCCTGTAGACAGTTGTATACTTCGTCACTGATTCAGCTAACACTAAAAAAACTGGCTTCAAATACCCCCTTTTTGTGTTTCAAATTCTCTATAAATTATTTTATTTTAAAATGAAATACAGTAACTGTTTTCAGAGAAAAAAAAATTTCCAAGGACAAATTGTTTGCAATGTAATAGATGGAACTAAAGATGCCATCTATTATTGAGATCACTCAAATTAATCTGTAAATTTATTTTGGCTGCTTATAACTTGGGCAAACTTTATCCACTTGAACTATTTTTTTTATTTTATTTTATTTTTAGATTGGGTGTCATCCTCACAGCAGTTTTAAATTCTCCTGAAATTAAGTTTCTGGGATTTTCTTGCTTTCGTAAAATATAGGAAAGTGTGCGTGCACAAAGGCCATTAAATAACATACTTACCAAAGTGCAAACTTATTGAAGTCTTCTAATAATCAAATTGGACAATGTCAGAACTAACAAGGTTGAAACATTTCCAGGTCATTGTGCAGGTGATTTGATTTAACCCTTGAATAGGGTAAATATAAATAATATATGCTCTGAAACCAAGAGAATAGAAATCAGGTCTACAGTGAAACAACTGGCAGTGAGGAATACGTTCTTCAGATTTTGAATTGCTCACATTTTTTTCTGTCAAAAATATAATCACAAACAAAATATTCCTACGAAACATTTCAATTCCAACAAAGCAGCATTTCCTGGTGGAAGATATTCTGGTCAAAAAAACCTTTCAACAAAATGTACTCCAGGCTCAGTCTTTGATTCTATGAGAACACAGTGCGCTTTCAAATGTCTCAAATGCAAAATTAGTCCTGCTCGGTGTATAGCTCTAGACTGGGAGGTGAATTAGTGCAGGGCGTTCTCTTGCTACAAGCTCTTGCTGTTGGGGTGGGAAAATCAGAAACATGCTCACTGAGCCAGGTCAGTTGCTTAGGTGACCAAACCCAGGGAAAAGTTCTTGTCTGGGAAACATTGCAAACTTGGCCTTGGTCTGATCCCAACGCTTGGCTGGAGCCCGGAGCCTTGGCCAGAGACACGGTCACGCACCCATCGCAGCTGACGGCAGGTGAGGGACAACTGTGGTGTAGCTAGTGAAGGCCATGTTATAAGGCACACATGCATAATTGGGGATTGAATTAGGACTGCACCCTACCTCTGATGCACCATAAATTTGAGTGCTTGGCTTTGCAATGTTAATATTTTTTGAATCTGTAATTTTTGTTGTATAATTGTATGTAGTACATAATTATTCATAATTCATTACTGCACATGCGACTTTGCAGACAATGTTTACACATTAAATCTCAGCTCAGTGATTGAATAGAGGGTACAGTAAAAATAAATATCCATGTATTTCATAAATATTTGCATAATGAGCTATTTAAATGCAAGAGATTCTAACATATATAAACAATTGGAAATACTGTATGTGTGTAAGTCTAAAGTGGATGCAAAAATGTACACAAGTCCTTGTAAAATTATATGATTTAGGTGTGAAACATAGCATATATTTTAAGGCTTTATGTATTCCAGTACTACAGACTGTAAATACACGTTGTATTAAAACCACATTGCTCGGTACAATTAGTCAGGAAACTGTATAACTGAAACATTTGGGTGACAAAGACAGTGGAATAAATGGACATTAGTGTCTTTCCAGTTACAGTGAAATCTCTTCGTGGTCTGCAGACTTAAGACATCCAAAAGGTTATAGAACTCGGTCAGCATAATCAATCCCAGTTCAACCACAATTACCAGAGGAAATAATTTTCCTGTTGTTACAAAGCTGCCATGTAACGTGATTTGGAGCTTCTCCTGCAAAACTTTTTCCCAGCTCAATGTGCAGCAGGTCATGCCATGGGAACGGAGACGCTGCCTCCACCAAAACACACCGCTTGATTCTTCTGGTCTAAGTCCAGTCTGAGACTTCTGGACCAGTGCATCAAATGGCACCTTAAGGAGGCTCTGCGACCCATGCCACAGCATAATGTGGTTCAGTGTGGTTTCTGCAAAGGAAATGTAGTGGTGGAGGATGGAGGGAACAAAAAGACTTTCAAAGTGAAAGCTTTTCTTTGTGTTAATAACCAGTCTGAGCTAGCTGTCAAGGAGAGAAACAATGAGCATTGTACTTAGTAGCTAGGCTGCCTACTGACTAATTACTGCCTTTGCAGAAACCAACTTCTGCGCTTAGGACCAAAGCAGTCAGATCATATCCACAGTCACACCTCTGAGCTCACAACTGATTAAAGATAGTGAATAGTTGACTGTTGCTGTCATCTCCCTCAGGCTTCATGACTCAAAGGGACACTGCTAACACGATGCAGCCCACTGCATCTTAGAGCACTCCACATCTCCATGGTGAAGGGGATAGGTGGAGGGGATGGGTGGAGGGTCCCCCAGCTTTGAAGGGACACTTGGTTGGCATGGCCAAGAGGAGATGGACAAGGGATCTGCTGTCTTCAGTGGGACTCGTTGTCCCGACATCACCCAGGTGTCAGGCCTGTTTAGAGCAGCTGTCAGTAGCCTCCTGGCCAAAGCAGCCAGAGACCTTGGGATGGCAGTGACACCCCTGTCAGAGGTGGCACCCCTGCTACCTCTGCCATGCTTCAGGCTGCAGAAAGACCACCAATGTCCTAAACAACTTCTATTGCAACATACCAGGCCCCAGACCTTTGTGCGCATGCTGAACTCCTGGCATCTGAGAAGTTAATAAATGTTTGAGTCACTGGGAAGCTAATTTAAGATATCCCACAATAACTGGGTGTAGCAAATAATTAGCGGACTGAAGAAATGGAAGATAATATGAGATGCCTGGGCGTGGGTGTTTTTGTGAGGCATAGGGAGCAGTTTTTAACTCAGATGCTAAGTTATCTGGGCCAGATTTAAGGCTATGGAAACTTCCGTATGAATTTTGGGGAGGGAAGAAATTCATGTCATTCTCTTCTATGGGACACTTAGTTTCAACATTATACTCAAATACATTTTCATTAGTAATGCTCCCAGTCATCAGACAGCTCTGAATTTTTGAAACCTCCCTTTCGAACTCCTACACTACATTTCAGACATGTTGTGTCCAACTCATGACAAGCTCTGCACCAAAAGAAATATTTTCTGCACAGGCATTCCACATGCTCAGAGGCAAAAAAAAAAAAAAGGTTTTCTGAAATGCCACATGTAAGAAAGCCATTTGGGTTGTGGGGGAGAGTCACTCAGTGTGCAAACCACAATCACAGTCATATTTCTTACACCTTCCAACAATCAACCCACAAAGCTAACACTCCTCAGAAATGCTTTTAAGAGATTTTCTACTCACCTGGAATAAAGATAACATTTATACTGCTGTTCCTTGTTGAGCAGCTATTCTTAAAAATGAGATGTGTTCTTGACTAACCTGTTTCCAAAGGAAACTTGAGCAGCTAAAAACCATGCCTTCTGCAGAGGAAAGAAAAAGGCCGGTCAATTAGTATTCCACCCATTTCTCAAAGTCTCATAAGATGAAATGCTATTATTTTTAAAATTTGTTATTAAAATAATCGTTAATTAATACAGGGCAATTTTACACAGAAAGAAATCTCCCTTTTCTTTTCTTCACCCTCCAAAAAAGGCTCTGAAATTAAATTATTCTGGTAGTGGAAGGCATCTCCAGATCTTCATCACAGCCAAATTTGTAAGGAGGAAGTGCGCTTGTCAAAACCTATGTAACAAAAAAATCACCATTCCATATATCAGACTCTTTTCCAGCCTTCTCTCTCATTGTCCTTACTTGTACATCTGTAGTACATACTTGTAGTATCTGCTTCAGCCCAATGCTGGGCCCATGGGTGCAGCTTATGTCTAAACATAAGGTGGGCTCAGCTTATGTCTAAACATCTGGTTGTGCCACAAGATGTGTGTGTCTTGACAAAGGGTGGTTGGCGTCCAAGGGATCTCAGACATCCCCTGTCATCCATGGCCTTCTCCTGTACTCCTCCAGAGCACTGCATTTACAGGAGTTTGCAGATATGTAGCTGCACACTTACATTCAAGGTACATCGCACAGGACAGCTTAACATTCTGAGCAAAGTCCCTCTCATCCCACAGGCTTCTTCCAAAGTACAGCTCCCCAGAAATACGTGTGAGGAATTAATCTCCAGACTGTTACCTCCCAGCACGTTCTCCAGAAGAGAAGGGCAGAGGAGGAGAAGGGAAGATTTCAGCACAGGGCCCATGGGTGCACAGATGATGTGCATCCACAGATGGCACGTGCATGGCCAAAGATCTCCTGTACACTTGCAAAGGCGCAAGCACCACACATACCCACTTGGATTTGCTCATGTCACCCTCCCAGTAGCCCATCTGCTTCTGTTACTGGAAGGCCTCCCAACAGAGGTGCCTCCTGCTCCCACATCTGCCCCTGCCTGCTGCCTCTCCTATCCCTTCCCCTTCCCTCCTCTTGGGACCTAAGCCACTGCCATCGGGTCCTTCTCCGTGCCAGGAGCCAGGCACTGCCTTTTGGGTGCTGGGTTAGCAGGGGCAGGCAGCGAGCGGTGCAGGCGGGGGGCAGCGGCTGTGCTGCCACCAGCTCACAGAGATCAGCTGTGCTGGTGTCAAAGGTCTCCCATGCAGCTGCATGCTTTACGTGCCTTGGGACAGCTGTGCATTAGGGACAAAGTCAGCCTTTCATTGTCAACTATTTTAAGCAGACATTTTAAAAGCAAACCACCTACCCCGGCCTCCTTTTGCCGTCTCGTTGCGCCTTCTCTGTTGTCAGCGGAACTCTTAAAACCGTTCAGCAAACGTTGTCTCCGGATGGAACAACCTTCATCTCCACAGGACAGGCAGGGCAAAAGGTCCCCACCAACAGCTCTGAGTTTTGGGGGGGCTGGCTTCAAGCACGTATGTGTCCTCATGTTTTTGAGAGCGAGGATGCGACAGGCTAAAAGCAATCAGGCGTACGGGTTCCTCGTTCAGCAGGTAGGGACAGCCAGCCCGCTGGTGGACACTGAGGAAGGAAAGGGGGTGCAATTTGGAGGCAGATGATCTGGGTCTGCAGTAGCAGCTCTTTATAGTCCAGCAATGGAAGGTCTAATTGAGGCTGTATAATTATCTCCTCACTATCTAAAATGAAATGTGTAGTCCCTCGGTGGATATCATTGATGAAAAGCCAATTGGGGAAAAGGTTGAAATACACAGCAGGATCAATTTTGTTTGTAGTAGTTTTAAACATTTCATCTATACATTTAACTGGCTGAAGCGGGTGGAAATAAATATTATGTTAGCAACTGTGTCATGGAATGAGGGTTTGCTTATGATTAAAAAAATAAAAGGAAAACAACCATCACCATTTTATGGTTATCATAATTTGTTTCACACACATTTTTTCAATACAAAGGTGTACTAAAATATTTAACTAGTAAACAAAAATGCCTATAAACTTCTAAAGAGATCTTCAGAGCACCTGGACAAAGACTGAAGAATCTGTGTTAATTGTCTTGTAATACTTACATGAGTCTATATAAAAAGATAGGTACAAGTATAGAGTAACACATGCAATTATCTCTTTATCTTTGCATCACTTCCATATAGTAAAAATGTACTAAAAATATTGATCTCAAACCTTATTATGCAATGCTCTGTTTCTTGTTTTATTGATATTAACAATATTTGCCTCCAGGTAAAGTTTATTTTACTGACATTATTACAACACAGTGCTAACTGAAATCACAAACCAAGATACAAACTCAGGTTCAGACACCTGTCCTAAGTTCTCCTACTGCAGAGCAGTTTAGAGTTCATGCTTAAAGAACCAGAAAGATAAAAGCTTAATTAATGCATTTTTTTCATTTTAAAATATGGAATATATGCACCAAGCTGTAGGCAAGAGAACATAATCTTTTTTATGCTGTCATATAATTTGATCTCTTATATATCAGACATCAATAATATTCCTGATGTAAACAAATAAATAAAGCAAGATAACGTACAAATCTGACATGTATCATGTCTAAGGGTCTTGGTTTTATTTCGAACCTATAAACTTCAGGTAAGGATCAAGACTTTCCCACTGAAGTTTTTACCCAGTGGGTGTTTATTTTTCTACAATGTAATTTGATGCTGCTGTTGGCTTTGGCATTAATATATTAAAAGTTAAATTTATGTCAGCACCAACAGATCAACTATCAGATGTTGCTATTAACTTTGACATCAAAATCATTAAGAAATTGCCATCATGTAAATTAATTATCAGAATTGTATTGGCATGAATGCATAATGATATTACTCATGCAAATAATTAAAGAAAATGCACAGTGAAAAACACATTAGAATAATGGGACAAAATGTCATTATTCTGGCTTCTTGACAACTAGATGCTATTAGTTTTCAGCACAGTGAACTTTCAGGTTAACAGAAAG
Organism: Aramus guarauna; assembly: GCA_013400195.1. Lineage (NCBI taxonomy): Eukaryota > Metazoa > Chordata > Aves > Gruiformes > Aramidae > Aramus > Aramus guarauna. Next base: position 73,859 of record VXBL01010314.1, read on the forward strand.
AGTCAGGGAAGTCCAGTGCAGGGCTCACGCTGCTTTTATTTGTGCCTTTATTTATTCAGTATACATGACTATAGGATTGAAAACTAACATTTTACACTCGTCAAAGAAAGCTTTTTACATCACTCCGGAAAAAAAACCAACAACAACACCCAAACCAAAACAAGCAAACCACCAAATAAACCCCCACCAAACAAAAAAACCACCAAAGCAGCTGAATCCAAAGATACACGTTCTTTTGTTGTTGCCAATTTCAGGTCTCAGAGGACCTCAGGCACAGAAAGGTTGCTGTTGTTAAAATGCTAGGATTTTTCTAAGCACGGGAGAGCAATAATTAACCTGAAAGTATTTAGGTTATCTCCTTCCACCCCCTACCCAAAAGGTAATTATTACTGATCAGTGCTCAGGGAGAGACAGTTGTGATTACGATGCATGTGTGTGTTCTGTTAATTTAATGTGTAATGGACTGAGTTAGCTTTTTCGTCAACAGCAAAAGACTGTCCACTCTAATAGAATAAACATTACTAACGACTCAGTGGTGCGTGCCAGCTTACTCACCAGCTGGACACATTTCTTTTAAATGTCTCTCTCCATTCCCTCCCAAGTCAATGGAAGAGGTCTCTCTCAGTCATGGTTTTGTACTTGATCCAGAAATGATATTATAGAAATAATGTAAAAAGGCAATCATTTCTGGGCTTCTTGCCTTCCAGCTCCCATCTTTGCTAGACAAACGAAACACTACCACCACCCCAAACCAGAAGTTCACATCCTAAAAATAAAATTCAATGTTTTGAACAGTTACAGCATGGGGGAAAAGAGCCTTATTTACGCTCCTGTATAGAAGACCACTTCTAATGACACTCGGAAGATAAGAAGTATTTCCAGGATAAAGTGGAGGACTAAGAAACAGGACATCTATAAGCTGTTCTTTGTGCTATCCTAGTTCTTCTACATAACTTCAGGCATGTCACTTAAATGACTTGCCTTAATTTTTCCCTCTTTCGAAAGTGAGAACAACAGTGCCAACACAAAGAGAAGAACACAAAGACATGTGGCAAAGGATCCACAATTAAAAAAAAAAAACCAAACCACTCCATAAATTAAAACTAATCAAGCTACCTAAGTGTACACAAACATCCTAGATATTTCTCAGAAAACCTGTAAAAGGTTCATTTGTAACCTGACGTCCAAATTCTGCAGCTGAATCTGCCAGCGCAGACTCCTGCATGTCTGAGGAGTCACTTCTAAATCTCTGTTTGGGCCCTCCCTGTCACTGCACTCTCTAGTCTTGACATAATGAATCTCCACTCCGAAATGCGACACAACGGGCAGGCAATCTACGTGCCGCCGGTACCAAAGGTTTGGTTGCTCTCTAGATCTCCTGGCAGTTCAGAACTTATTTTCTCAAGTTTGCTTTGGGGGATGGGGAGAGGCACAGAGCAAACTATTTTAGGGCAGTCAAGGTCTCTGGGAGCCATTTGGATCATAATTAATATCAAGGCAATGGCAAATGCAGTTAAAAAAAAAAACCACACANAAAAAAAAAAAAAAAAAAAAAAAACACACCCACCCCCAAAAAAAAAAAAAAAAAAAAAAAAAAAGCCACTTGAAAGCTATTCATAGTTTTCTTAAAACTTTATAAGTTGCCTTGGGGACAACTAACTTTTCAGGTATGCTTTGACTTTTTATGGTGCAATACAGACATTTTACTTGAAACAGTTTATTTAATGATGCCCTGAGCCTTTTACTTCTGTTTAACAATCCAAGCTTTGCTTCTAATCCATCAACAGATAGGTCAAACTTGTACCCATAATTTAAAGTTATGTTAATAAGATCTATGACATGTCTTGCAACATTTTATTGATAATATGTAATGTATTATAAGTATCATGAGCTTGCAGAGCTGCTGTCACTCAGGGATTTTGCGCATAAGGTATTACATCTCAAAAGCATGCTGCTGCAGTGAAAAAAAGACTTTAAATAAATAGGCTGGCACAATTCTGCCTTCAAAGGGACAGTCTATAAATTCACAGACAAGATTTACTGTGTAATTCAAGCCTGAATCAACACAGGACTTACACTGTGTAACTGAGAAGGGACACACCATGTGGTAGGGTGTTTATAGCGTGGGCAATATTGTAATGCAGAGGTTGTTTTGCAGGCACATCTTTTCCTTTTCTAATTACACTGATTGCCACCTCCCATTTACAATCACATACCCGCACCAAGTTTAACTGCAGTAATTGCTACATGATAAATTTATATAAGGAAAATATTGAGTGTCTATTTAGTGCGTTATAATGTAATTTAGCAGCTGGGGGAAAAAAAGATGGAAAAACCAGCATCATGTGATTTCCTCAATTCTCCATGCAATATGACAAAGCAGCCTCTGTGCTATGTCTGCAAGACTTCTGAGGTACAGTATCTGCATCTGGATTAGAATGAACATCTGTAAATGCACTAGCTAACTTCTAGTTTATGGCCACATTTACTTGCATGAGTTTACCGTGTCCTGCAGATGATACTTTTTGCTCTCCTGCTGTTTGTCGATGGTATAAAACTAGATTCCTTGGAAAGGGCAGACGGTACATTACTTAGGGAGCAATAAAACCCTGAAGTGATGGTCCTTGTGACATCATCTAAAGATGTAATTCACTCCAGGAGTTACTTTTCTCCACCCAAAAATTTAGCAATGCGATGTACTAAGAATTAGCTTGCTTGTTTTCCTATTAAAAAAAAAATAGTTAAAATTATAAACAATACAGAATACCCTTATCCAGTTAATTCTAGCTTTACAGGGGCTAGGACCCCATGCAATTTAGCGTCAACTGGGAAAACATGTCTCCCTCCGAAGAGTTAATCCATGTCTGTGTTACGGTACCAGCATGTGTTGTTGTTATGCGATCAGCAGAAGTCCTGGATCGAGTCACCCCACCTCAGAGCTGTCCCTGACTTTCAGAGGTCAAGATCATGTTACCTGTCATCTTCTCCTATATGAGCAAAGGAAACATGTTCTCTCCGGCTACTTTCATCTCTGCCTGCAGAGCCATTGCTTGACAAGTAAGGGTGTATTAAGGATGTGGTCTGCTAACCAAAAATACGGCAAAATCAAATGTTACACCCTGCAAGCTAAATTGGAGTTGCAACTCATCCTTCCCTTTCAAAACCAGAACAGAATCACACAGCCCAGTGTTTAAGCAGGTGGAAGAAAAACATGCATAGTGCATCTGTCCTTCAGAAATATTTTCTGCAGTTTTAGCTAGTTTAACTGGAAGATTTCTGACCTGAGTTGCTTTGGAGAGCAATACTGCACTTGCTTTTCTAAGAGGTAATGTTATAAATCATCATTTCCTACTAACTGAAAAGGAGGGATTATGGACAAGTGCTTGGAGTGGCATATTAAGAACTGCAACTCCTCAGCCCTGCTGCGTGCTCAGCTCTCTATCTTAAGTCTTTGGGCAAATAACTTTAACCCTTCTGCACCTCAGACTACGAACCTGTGAAGCAGTCACCACCACGAGTGCTGAGTTTAAATACGTATTTTTAAAGAGCCTTGAGATTCACAGGCATACCTTAGTCTAAAATGGCAGATATCTTCTAGCCAGATTCACAGGCTACGAAGTATCAAGGAAAAGAGCAAATGCTGAGGAGCCAGCAAAGCTAGTATCTATAGCCTGGCCATGCTGGGGACTCCTGCAATTACAGTTTGTTCTGTCGATTAACCTCTCCAAATACACAGAAGGTGTCACGCATCCTCACAGCTGTTCCTGCGCTCGTGCTCTCCCAAAATGACCACTGATCTCAGTGAGAGCCTGGCTACCTCAGGGTGACCACGGCAAGGGGCAAAGCCCCTGTGATTTCTCCCCGGGGCTCCCATGCTTGCCGTTCCTTGTGAAACATGGGCAGAAGTAGCCCATGAGCTGTTAGAAGCAGCTGCTGAGACCTGGAGCTCCTTGGGACTCACTTCTTTACTTTTTTTTTCTATCCACAACTACTCTTTCTTCTCAGTCCATATTGCATGAGCACTACCCTGCAGTCTGTTCAAGCAGCTTTTGAAGAAGTGTACTGAAAGTGATGAGACTGGCTGTGCTGCAGAGCAGGCAGGGCAGACCCTGCCAGCCCCTCACGTCTCCCCCTCAAACCACAGCGCAAAAGCAGGTAACAGGCTCCCTAAAATGGTGCCTTCATCCATCTCACAACTCCTCACGCTGAAGCAACAGTGCTTGCCTCATCCTTCACCTCAACCATCCTCCACATGATTTCAGCATAGGAGTGACAGCCCCTGTGCAAATCCGGCCATGCTGGAGGGATGGGATGGGATGGGATGGGATGGGATGGGATGGGATGGGATGGGATGGGATGGGATGGGATGAGCCGGGCAGCAGGGTGCCCAGGCAGCGAAGGTCTCCTTGTTTTAGACAGAAGGATCCTGATTTACACAATCAGAGACAAAAGCATAATCAACCCTGCTCTGATTAATTGCAGTGGAAGTGGTAAGGAGCTATCAAGGCAGCAGCCAAGAGAGCTTTAAAACTAAATATAACCTACAGGAGGGGAAGAGAAGGTGAGTCTTTGAAAACACTTTTCTGAAACAAAAGAGGAATTTAGGGAAAGTTTTCCTCTCCTCTCCCCACTCTCCTGGCCTGTGCAGTGAAGTGGGAGCTCCTGCCTTCCCTCTCCGAATAAAAGTGCCGCTCGCCTCCCTGGGATGAACAGCTGGGACCATCCCGCTATCACCTCCCTGCTCTTCCTCACCGCTTTAAAATTAGCATCGCTGTGATCAGGCGGCAGCAGAGGAAATGCTCACCCACTGCTTGCCACGGCGTTCAGAGCCGATCACTAAAACACCACCTGCCTCCAGGAGCTGGGGAGTTTGCAGCACCCGGGCCGGAGCTTGCCGCGCGAGCAGAAGGCTCTCACCCACCCGGAGAGCTCCCGCCGCTGCTGGCACCGCGGCACGTCTGCCTGGGCTGGCTCCGGCTCTCGGCGCGAAGCAGCCGGGGAGGCAAAAGTGACTCTACAGACATAAATAGCAGAGCCGGGCTGAGCTGAGGAAGATGATTCAAGGAGGTATTTTGGTTGCATTTTTACGAAGGCAGCAAGACTCTCCAGAGAAGGTATTTTTAGTGGGCTGAGACCCGCGCTACTGATCAGTAGGCACAGAAACTGCCAGTGCAGGAAACCTGTAGAGTAAAACCGCCCTGAGGGTGCATCCAGACAAGGTGCAAGTGTAAGTCAGAGAAGAGCTTCTTGTAAATTTGGGGCTCCAGCAACTTCCTGGAGCAAATTTCTCAGAGTCCTCAGCAACGTGAAATGTCCATTCAGCCCTTCCTGGCTCATCCTGATAAATGCTTAGTTTCTGGTTTAACAGCAAATTGAAATTGATTAAGCCAGCATCGATATTGTCCTACAAGGTACCAAGAAACTAAATTCATTTTGGATAAATCCCAAGAAAGAGCAACACTCATGCACGGGTACACACACACTATTTAAAATAGGTTCATCTGGGATGCATAAAACCTGAAAAACATTCATTAGGACTTGAAAAGGAAACACTATTAATCAGCTCTAGGCTTCTTATTACTCAGTGGAAGAAAACCTCCATCAGATAATTTTTTAAACACACATAAACCCCTGAAATTCTCCTTGGAAAAATTAGTCAGCTAACTTGCCATAACTATGAGGAGGTGGGGGAAAAAGGCAAATGAAAAGGATTGGGGGCTGGATTATTATTATTTTTTAATTTGCATTCAACAGGAGAAAGATTTATGCATGAGATGCAAATTGCTATGCGTTATTTACACATCTGAAGAAAAACAAATCTTGAATGTAAATGCATAGAGGGCATATTTTTAAATATGAAAGTGGTAAAATTATTATAATGTTTATAACTCCCACACTGTTTAAAAGACATTAAATTGGGGAAAAATGAGCCCTTTTATTTAAATTATAGAGCCCTCACCAAATATTAGGGCAGAAATCAAGTATAAACATCTGCATGTTTCCATTCTTAAGAGTCTTTTACAGCAATTTGTTCACCTTGCAGTTGGTCCTATCCAGAGTATGCCAGTGGGTTAGCAACTGCAGAGCGCAATGGCCAGTTACAGCATTTCTGTTTCCATTGTGAAATACTACATACGTCTTCAGAAAATAAAGACAGATAAATGCTTTTATAAAAACAAGTCCACCCCATAAGCAGTCCAGCTCAGGTGGTGGGATATGTGCAACTTGCTGCTGGCCACTCCTGACAAGGACCTGAATAGCACTGAATCCTGCAGTGAAAGAGCAAACAAAGCTAACAGACTAGGAAGAAAACAGTAAGAATGAGAAAAAGATGAGCAAGTGATGGCACCTAGAATACCCAGCATTGTTTAGCTGATCCACATCCACTGAACTGTGTATTTTCCAGTTCTCTTTGGAAAACGTAAAGGATCTCTATTGTACTAGTACTACTCAATCTTTCATGTATTCACTTCTGGAGGGGAAAAGCTATTATTTTTGTTCTTACCAAGAGAAAATCAAGGTAATAAGACCTAGGTTATCAAACCCATTTACATGCTTGACTCCTGTCAGCTTCTAAAACTTTTGATTATCTGCCCCACAGACTCATTAAAAAGTAAAGAGAGTTATGTATCTTCATGTCCTTGCCACTTTTGAAAAAGCATCTCACAACACTTCCAACCTGGGGGGGCTCGAAAGTCATGAGACTAGACTCCATAAGCTGAAAAAATAATCATGGAATTACCATTTTAGCTTGCTTTATGACATTGTGAGAGCTGGATGGGGATTGCTGTTTTCCTTCAGCTGCCCTGTGTGAGATGGACCTTACAGTCATGTTTCTCTCCTCACAGCACGCTTCCCCAAGTGGGAATGCGAGAGCGAGACCTGAGCACACCAAACCACCGTTCCCGTGACACAGGGCAGTGACTGCCTTGTGTAATTACTCTCAGGTAGCTCTGCCCGTGGCTCTGCACGCCCACAGCATGAATTCGGTGGGAGTCCAGGCTGTGTCCGGCAGGAGAAGGACCCTTGCAAGCACACGTTTCACAACCAGAATCAAAACTTGCAAGTAGAACACCAAAACTTTGGCAAAGGGCTTAGAGGGGGAGCGAAGGAAATTTCCTACCTGTTCAATCAGGCTAGGGAATTTCTAGTCTGAGTAAGAGTGGTCAAAATAAAGAAAGCCCAACCATTAATCACAACCGCTCACTTTTTGAATATCAGTTCATAAACACACTAAAAAAAAAGGGAAAAGGCATCCACTTTTGCAGCCAAAGACTTGGAGAAGGTTTTTGTGGTTGTGGTTTTTATGGCTATCCACATGGCTAATTCACATCAGGTTTTTTGTTGATCTTTTAATATTTATGTCCAGATGCCCTGTAAGCTTCCAGATGTTTTTGCACAGACATCAAAAATGTTTGCATAGCAATTACTAAAAGAAAGTTTGAGGCATTTTCAAAGAGCTGAGAATGACAAAAGAAAGTGGCTTTTGTTGCTGAAAGATTTCATTTTCTCCTTTTTTTTTTTTTCTTTAAATTTTATTTTATTATTTCTTTATAGACCATTTGTTAGCCTACTAACCAAAAGTGGAATCCGGTCTGTCTACTTTGAGTGTCCCATGTAGGTGCTGCCTCAGAAAATGTTAGGTTTCTGATGCCAAGATGGTTCCTACATTTTCTAGCAAATGCAGATAAGTAGATACCTTTGCAGGTCTCCAGTGGGTGGTCTATCCATATAACTTAATCACCCCATCATTCTCCACTGGCCACATAAGACTGTAGGTATTCCTGAAGCTTAAGCCACAAATATTCCTCTGCCACAGAGAAGCGACTGAAGGAGTCGGAGCTGTTACGTGCCCTTGGGATCAGTCCTGAAGCAGTGGGGCTCTGCCTTCCGACACGTGTCAGGGCGCAGTCCCGCAGCAAACACACCCCAGGAAGGAGGTGGAGGTGAGCTGCCTGCACATCTCTGCTGCCTCTGCACCACAGCTCTGGCTCAGAGAAAGTGCCTGTGGCACCGAAGCGGCTGCTTCCAAGCACAGGTACGCAACTAAACCAGAGCCATCGGAGCGCGTTCAGGCCAATTAGCAAATTATCTAAAGCTTGCGAGTGTCTGCAGGGAAAGGACTCGTGGGAAGTCAGCGGGCTGGACTGCTCATAGGGCTTCCAGGTGAGATGGAGCCAGTCTGGGTGGGAGTTAGGTGCACTTAAACCTTTCACAAGTTTTCTGTGCTCTGGCAATTATAAGACAACTTCATGCTTCCTTGTGAGTCTGTGTTGTGTTGGGAAAAAATCACCCAAAGAAAACATAATCCAAATGCCAAGTGTGGAAAAAAAAAACCCAAAACCTTTCTGAATGTTGATAATTATATTTTATGCTCAGAAGAACACAGTGAAAAAAGAGCTATGCTGGGCAAGAGTGAGAAGGTGGCAGAGAGAGGTGATTTGTTTAGCACCAGCGCTCAAAGTGACAGTCCAGCTGCCAAGTCCAGTTGTTTCTGGAAGAGAAAACAGGCAGTCTTGTTCTTTGTGCACTCTGAATGTTTGCTGCAACAGGTATTTTGGTCCCACAAATAATCAACAGGAGTTTTGTCAGTGAGTTTGATGGGGCCAAGATTTTCCTTTGGCTAGGAACCAGTGACCAGGCCAGCAGCAGCATCTGCAGCCGACCACGCTGCTCTGGAGAACTGGAGCGTCCCTGGATTTGCCCATAGAGCTCTGCAGAGACAGAGGTAGGTGGCAAACACGACTGCATGAGTTATATTTGTATTTAGTCAGCTACAAGTGAAATTACACCGTAATATACTTAGGGAAGGATTTTTCACTGAGAAACAAATATTAAAGTGTGAGGGTGTTTGTCAATATTTTCTGTTAATTGACTAAGGGTTGGAAGCGTCTATCTACACCCCAGACAGCAGTGTGAAGTAAAGATAGCCAACTGCTTTAAACCGGCTTAGATACCAGAAGAAATACATCTGCAGCAGTGTTATTTCAAACCACCACTCAGTTAAAACTAGTTCAGGCATCTCCCTCAGTTACCTTGTAACATGCAGTATATTCTGATGCTATGATGTGAAGAGAAATTGCAGAGAGGAAACAGCTGGGAGAGCATAAAATAAATTTAGAATTATTTTTCAGAAAAATATATCAGAACTTGCTAGAGAAATTATTTCCTAGGCACATCTTTCCTAGTCTCAGCTCAACTCTTTAGCACAAAAAATATGTAAAAAGAAAAAAAAAAAAGAAAAAAAATAGTTCATCTGATTAACATAATGAAATCCGTGCAGCCATTACTCAGCACTGCTACTGTCAAATGTCTTCTCAAGTCCATAAAACCAAACACAAAGACCTCCAAATGCAATCTGCAACCTTTAAAAGGCAAAACAAAACTAAGCAAAATCTGAAAACTGTGGGTCAGGTCTTCAGTTGCTGAGAATCACTATGGTTTCCTTGCCTCCGGTGGAGCAATGCTCACATACATCAGTTCAGAAAAAGCTGTATGGAGTTGCACCAGTCATCGCATTCACTGGAATAAAGGAGGATCCTCAGACCAGACCAGAAGCCATCCTGGAATTCATGGTTCTCAGGCAAATCAGGTGTCTTACCTATGATCTACCACCAAATTTATGGGCTGCATCTTGCAAACTTAGCCACCCCCTGGAAGCTGTACTTACTCCAGTCACTACCAGCACTGACCATGAAACTCCATTTTATGATTCTCAGCAGCAGAGCCACATAATTATGCTGTTCACCTTTTGTTGCTTGGCATTTGCTGATGATTAGTCCAGAGTCAAGATGACATATTTTTCCCGTAGCACCAGATCGGAGCAAGGTGCATTTTTGTCTCTGTTTATTACAATTATTTTTTTTTTTTATCTTCCCTTGAAACATCAGGCTTTGATCACTGTCAGGGACCAATTAATGAGCAAGATGGACTTTTGATGTCCTGTGGGAAGGCAATTCTTATGATTCTTTTTCAATGGTGATACCTGTTTGCATCCTACTTTAAGAGCCTATTTCATCATACAGTAGCGGCCAAGAGACATGGTCCTGGAAATCTTTATTTGTCATATGGGAAGCAAGACAAAACTTTACCTAGACATATATGACTATCCCTACTTTGGTCTTGCCCAATGCTCCCAACGTGTCAGGGCAAGCAGTGTTTGACAAAGGCTAAAATGAAGGGCATGTGCAGGAAGCCTACAAAATCATGGGAATTGTTCATTTAGTAATATTCCCTTTGTTTTATAGCATTTCTGATAATGAACAGGTTTTAGCAATGAAAAATAAATTGCACTATAACATCCATAACCATGGGATTAAAGTGACTGGAGCTCCTTTAAATAAAGGACACCAAGGAGATGTGGGCTCATCTGTAGTAGTGCATCATGATTACCCCAACTCTTTCTCCCCTTTGACTTTGCCTCTTCCAATCAGGCGGGTGGTGACAAAAGAGGCCGAGGTGTACATGGTCTGGTATGATAAAGCTGCCTGGAGAGCCACATGAAAAAGGGGAGACACATCTCTAGGCTGCAGTCAAGAACTTGTTCTCCTTTGATCAGGAACGTATCCCGGCTGTATCACAGCATCGGAGTCTCTGTCCTGTGGAGAGGAGCCATCGAGCTGTGCCTAGCGTTTGGGGCGACGGCGCGGGAGAGGGACCAGCATGCGGTCCTGTGCAAGCGCCTGAGGTAGAGCCCGGGGCACGGCGGGTTGAGAGGAAAGGGACTGTGCAGCCCTCTGTTACAGCCCTGCATGGTTTGTCTCTTACTTTCTCACAGGTCCAAAAAGGCATTTAAAAACTTTCAAACAGGAAAAAAAAAGAGAAAGGGATAAAAAATAACTTTAATTGCAAATAGTGGCATAAAACCTGTGGCATTCAGTCTGCCTTTTTCTACCAGGTAGTAACTTAACTGGCTGTTTTTAAAAACTATTGCCTTGCCCTGTTAGACTCAATACCTGTCACATGATTAATGTGCTGGTGTCTTATTAACTGCTGTGTTAGAGGAGCTGCCGTACTCACCCCCCCCTCCCCTTCTCTCACCCCTTTTGTAAAAACCTCATTGCAATCCCGCTGCTCTGACTGGAGGGTACTACACCTCCCGACAAAACATCATAAAGAGCAAAGAATTACCGTTTCCCAGTAATCCAGCCCATAAATCAACCCTTGTGTTTTGTTCTGAGGATGGTGAGGGACTCTGCAAGTACTCCCTGCATTCACATTCACCAGACAGGCTGTGTCTTCAGAAAGAAGAAAGGGGAAAAAAAGGGAAAAATAAAATCAGGAATGGCTAAATCATTCCAGCGCCTGATTGATCTTATCTGGACCTCCCTTGCTGCAACAATAATTTGAGACTGTCGAAAATTGCCACCTTATCTGATTGGTGGTCTTACCAGCTGCTATTTTATCGGGGCCCAGCTGGATGAGGAAAGCAGGACATGGCACGACCTTGGTATCTCAGCGCCTGACCTCAATATCTAATCAGTCGGATGTCTCGCTGAGGCTGCCTCGGGATGCTGTGCATGTCCCCTCTGGCACCAAGTCATTCAAAAGATGTTTGCTTCACGCTGGTGTTAGCCCACCGGCACACACACCGAGCACGTCGCGGCGTGTCACTGCCCTGCCTGCTAGTGCTGCACCACCTGAGGTTTGAGGTGCTTTTCAGTAGAGCTTCAGCAGCCTTTCTCCTGAAAAGCCTGGTTTGCAGGACCGCCACGCAGCCAACAACGTTTCAGCATCCTGCTGGCATTACAGGCAAGGCAACGCAAGGCCTCCAAACTCATTTCATTGGTTTTATGTAAGCTATGCAGCATATGTCCATCAGTGCAGTGATTGTTACCTATAGAGGGTCATGGCATAGGCACTGCCTCATAACCTGTTCTAGGAAGAACATGGGGTTTGTTGCTTCAGGTTGGAAATTGCAGGACGAGGATTTTACCCCAGCTCTAATGGCTGTTAGCTGTGTGATTGAGGAAAATGATTCTGCCTCTCTGTATTCAGGTACAGATGGAGGATTACACTTGCAGGACCCCCATCGTGGCAGGGTTACGGGGGATGTCTGTTAGCCCCAGGGCTCTTCCTCAGTGCCGAAGGGGAGAAATTCTCCTTCTGATCCATCAGAGAGGCAGGGTGTTTGGGCGGCACCTGTGATCCTCTGCCCAAGGGAATGGTAAGCGGATCCATGTCCTGACCTTCACCAGCCCTGCTCTTCCTTTTCTTCTTCACGCTGGGGCTGGAGGAGAGCCTCCCGCCCACCCAGCGCACTCCCGCAGGAAGATACACCTTTTGGGACAGGCCCCTGGGACACTGCCATCCCCCCTCTCCTTTCTGCTTGATCTTCCACAGTGTTGGATGTTGCTTGAGAAAGTTCCTCTTGAAACAGCAGAGTCACTGCTGTAGCTCTGTGCTTCCCCGTTCATACGTCAGGTACGGTACAACGGCATGCTGTGGGAGAAGCCTGGGCTACTGAGATATCAGTAGACCAGCAAGGAAAAAGGCTGCAAGGAGTGAAACCTGAAACACAGAGAAATTAACCATCCGAGGAAGATCAGAGTGCTGTAGTGCAGCATTTCTGAAAAAGAAGATTCAGATTTTCTGTTTCAGTATTATGGTTTTCATTCCTTTATATGCATACATTTATTATACAGACTTTTTTAAAGGCTGAAATTAGAATCAAATATTTTGATTCTGTTAAGCCTTTGGTATGACCCTAATTTCCTTTTTTCTTTTTCTTTTTTTTTTTTTCCTGGAAATTACTATGGCTTTGTTTGTTTGTTCCTGCTCCCTTTTAACACAAAAATCCTCTGCAACGGCAAAATTTCTCATAAAACAGCAACTTATTTCCGAACCAGCTCCATCCATCACCTCTGCTGCATGCAGTGACTGCTAACTGGGGTCTTGGACATGGTCTTCGCTCACTGTGACCAGGCACAAACCCCGGTGTTTGTGCACACAGGAAGTATGAGAAAAAGGTGGAAGTTTGATGCAGAAAGAAATCTCTCACAAGCTCTCTAGGGGTGAATTTCCCTGTGCAGTGAGTAGGGGCTACAGCAGGGGAGCCCACGGGATGGCAATCATCAGGCAAACTGATGGACCAGTGCATTCTTTGGCCAAGTCTTGGCTTGCTGTTGCTGTTCCAAAGTGCCAAAACATTGAATTGCATGATGCCTGTGACAGGTCTAGTATTAAAAGCTCAGAGACCTACCTAAGTCTTGAGTTTTCCTCCTTGCAGGAGTTGCAAAGTTTATCTTCAATGCTGGTATAATTTGCCTCCCTGCCCCTTAAGTAACAACAACAATAATAATAATAATACTAAGAAGAAGGTGAAGAAGAATTTCCTCTATATTTTTGTTCCATTTGGGCTTTGCTTTGTCTTATTAAACTGTGGCTGAGCAGAGCCATAGGGTTTGCTGTCTCCTAAAGCCAAATCTAAACGCCTTTAAGGGAGAGCAGATGCAAGAGAATCATTACTGTATTTATTTATTTTGACAAATAAAGAATATTTAATAGGTTTGGAGTCTAGTTGTTTACAAAAAGGCATGGAGTGTGACAATACTTGTGGCTTGGAATAGCAAACATATTGGGGAGGGCTGCCCGCTGCCCACCGACTGCACACAGAGCGCACCCCTGGGCAGCATTCCTGCACTCGTGAGGACTTTGCAGCAAATTCCAGTCTAAAAAAAGCCACAGAACGGATAAGCAATTGCACCTCAACACACACAGAGGCATACACACAAAAATGTCCCCTTATCAGGACCTAGATAATAAACCTAAGAATGCAGCCAAGTGTATCTTAGTTGATTGACAATACATAACAGATTGCCTCAATGTATTCTTTGGGAGAAGCAGAACATACAATTAAATAAAACTCGTTATTAAAAGCAAACCCCCCCTCTCGAAAATAGATGTCAAATCCTGACTAGACAAATGCAGTATTTCAGGTGGAAAATTGAATGGACTTAATAGGAGTAATATGAACAGTTGGTCCTGGAAGAGCTTATAAACTGTAAATATTGCTCACTGCTGACGCTAACACAATGATGAATGTATGAAAATATTAGTATCAAAAGATTGCTGGAATATATTTGCAGTCTTGTGGAAAGCGGGGAGGGAGGTAGCTGTCCTTCCCATGGCTTTATATTAATCTCCGGGTACTGGCTGATAGCAGGGGCCACAAGCACTATAATTAGATTTTGGAAATGTATATAGGGAGGAGGAAATGGAATAATTAAGGTAAGCTATCAGATGCCTGTCCTCATCCTTTTTAAACAAGTCAGAAATATACCCTGCACTCCTTCAGCATGCAACCTTCAAGGGGAAAGGTGTCAGACACTGTAATTGGTAGAACTTGAATGCTGCTATACTGGTGTCCCTTTTTTTAAGGAAACCTATTTTCCACACCAAAATTGATCCGGCAGGGTTGTTATCTCATAATGCACACCTAGAGAGGTACTGTGAGGCCTGAGGGTAGGGAATAGCAGGGCACTTAGCCTCAGCCGCGCAGCCTGCAATGCTGCACCCCCTCTGCGGGCACTCGCCGCCGAGGCACAGGCTACACTGCAAAATAGATGTATATGTACGTGGAGGGTTTGGGTTTTCCTTTAAAACGCGCGGGCAAGGCAGGGAAAATGCGCTAATGGTCTGACAGCCGAACCAGGTGAGCGTTTGCTTCTCCTTCTGGGGGTGCTGGTAGGTGGGAGAGCCTCTGCCCCCCCGCTCACACAGCACCTCTGAAGGGCATACCGGCTTTTATTTAATTATCCTGCCCTCCTTAAACAACAGAGAAGAGCCAGGGAACCTCAACAAACACACAAAAAAGAATATTTTTGGTGTGGAAAATTATTTGACATTATTCTTAAATATTTAAAAGACACTGTCTGCTGGTTTGGAAATCCAGTGAATAATTTAATACTGTTTGACAGAATCTCTTTGGGTCAATTATTCAGTAAGTGGATTAATACATTCTGACTAAAACAAAGCACATTGCGTTTTGGCGGGCATATCTCGTTACATCACATATTCCATGTCACATTGCATTGCAGGGGATGCCAGCATAATCAAATGGGGCAACTTGACTTAGACAATGCAATCAGAATAATTTCCAAATATTTTTCAAAAGCTTCCTGTTCCTGACTTTTCTCTACCTGGTCTGTCTATATTTATCTGTCTAAAAGGGAAAATAACACAGTAAGAGATCTGATCAATTTATAAAAAAAAATCTAGCTGGAAACTGCCAGCAACTCTTGACCTCATTATAACCCTAAGCATCTTATCTATACCAAACACTTTAATTTTAGAATAGCATCTTTGAAGCCCCAGGGGAAGAGAGAGAGCATCTCTTGATGCTTGACAGCAATTCTCTAACACTGACATGGTCCAAAAGAGATATTCTTATCAAATCCTTCTGAGGAAAGCAGCTGTACTATAGGATCTCAAGGGCAATGGGGATACAATACAGGTTAAAAAAAGAAGGATCCTTGGGATTTCAAGAGATATGTAGAAGGCTTCAGAGGCAGCATCTGTCTCACATCAGAAAGGGTTTTATAGATAAAACTGTAACGGAGGGTCCTGCTTATGTTTCAAATCACCAGCAGACACATCTTCTTCTCCTGTCCTTTGACTTTCCATTCTTCCCCAACGTGCTGTGAAGAAACAGGTGGGACTTTCTTTCCAAAATCCTGTAATACAAGGTGGGTAAGATGGTCATTTTAGTAAAGCTAATTAAAATTTGGAATTTCTATTTTGTGGGCAATTCTCAGATTGTTCAATTTTCCTTCAAGTAGAAGGGGGATAAAAAGTCAATAATCTCATAACTTTACTGTGAAAGAAAATATTCCAAAAGCAATTCTATGTTTATGCATTTTTTATAATTGTAGTATGAATATTGCAACACAGCGTAAAACCCAAAACCACGTGGTGGAGGACAAATACTCAATTTCATGGGAGTGATCTGACTATAACATGATATTTACTTCATTAAAGTGAGATATTTCTGCAAAAATTTTCCACTTCCTGCAGACAGCATTTTCTGACCAAATTCCTTTACCAGCTCAAAATCATAGACATATATGCAAAAAATGCATTTGAAGGTCTGACTAAAATCAGAATAAAAATCATTAGAAAAATAAAAGGTACCTGTTCCTGTGCTCTCACAGCAGAGATGCTAAGGCCTTATACCATGTAAATGAAATGAAGAAAGTCGCAGCCTTGCACACCCGTGGCAAGCCAGAAGAGATTCTTGCTCTCCAGCTGCGTTCAGCAAAATCCTCCAGGTAGCACAGCTAGGATGGCACCTGGCTTTGTTCAGTGGCTGCTTTAGCAGAGCAAAAAGCACATCTAGGAAAAAAAGATGAGTTTTCTTCGTAAAAAATAGATGAGTTTTCTTCTGAACGTTTCCTAAAAGTGATTCAACAGGATTTTTTCATACTGTGTGAATGGGAGCAGGGATGAGGTCAGGATAAGGCCCCGGAGAAGCTTGTAAGAGTAATTACGAGGAGTCCCTAGAGGTTTAGTTCAGACCAGCACTGAAAAGTTCCCACGCTCATGTGCATCTTTGCCAGACTATCTGAACAATTTCCCCTCGAGAGCCGTACGAGAGCCTGTCTTCTTCAGGTCTCCAGCACAGGGCTAGCAGTCCTTCCTGCAGTCCCATTGCCCAGAACCACTAAGGCCAGAAGCAAATTTGCCTTCTCATACTCTTCAGGACCAAAAAAGTGAACGGTCAAAAGGCAACTGAAGAGAAAACAAAAACAAAAACAAAAACAAACCTGCAAAGCTCAAACAAGCTGGGATGTGGAAATGGGCAGGCTCTTAGTCTAGTCAAATTTTCTTAGCCATTTTTTTTTCTTATTTTGTGTTAGGGATCACAGTACAGCCCATGGTGATGTTTCATACTGGTCGTTTTAGACATCCAAAGTGGTTTTCCCCATTCTGTCAACTGGAAAATGGAGGCAAAAGGAAAGTCATTGACCTAAGAGCTTAGTGGTTAGGGGCATGAACCTACACAGACCTAGCAGCTTTAGCTGTTAGCAAGGCTGACCTGAAGCCCTCAGATTTGCACTGGCAGATTGCAGTGATTCCACAAACAAGCTTCCACCTTCCAGGCTCCCCCAAAGACCTCCTTTGCAGCCAGGTAAGAAGTAGCAAGCATTGATGAAAAAGTACCACCCGAGTTCTCCTTTAAACTGTTCACTAATAAACATTAATATTGAAAACCCCATAACCACCTAAAAAAGCATAACATCAAGGCCTCCTATCCTTGACTTTTATGCACATTACTCTACTCTGAGTCAGCCTCATTAAGCCTAGCTGAATAATTCGAATTCTCAAGTGTTTGGAGGGTTGAGGATTGAATAAACATAGCAGAAAGCTCACAGATCCTCCTTGCATTTTTAAAACATGTACTTCCAAAGAGATATCAGAAGAAATATCTTAAAGACAGTACTTGAATAGGCTGAGATGAGAAAACATACGCTACCGAGAACCTCCGGCTTGTGTCACTCAGCCGCCTCGCCTGATGTAGAGGTGCAGAAGTATGGGGAAATGCACCAGAACCAATGAGTTTGACATTTTCTAAATTCCATCATGTCACGTTGAAAGGAAATAGAAATTCATTTCACACAGAGTTAAAACATGCACCCAGACATATATATATACACACACATACGTATATATAGGTGGGGAGGCTCCCGAAGGCAGAGGCAGGGGTCCCTGCACCCGAGCGGGGGAGGGACACGGGCTGGGGGGAGCCTGGGCAGCTTCTGCTGGGTCTGCAGTACCCTCCGGGGCATCGTCAGCGGGGCAGGGGGAAAAAGGGGTCACTAGCTGCAGCAAAAGCAAGCCCCAAAAAATGGTCTGGGCTCTGCCCCAAAGTAAATGCTTTAGCGTGGAAAGAAAGGGAAAGCATTACCAAGAAGCAAAAAAAAAAAAAAAGGTGTATGCAGAAATGTTTTCAGGGTTTTTTTAAAACCTCACAGGTGATGATTTATTTTAGAAACGCAGACACTCTCCTGCCATTTCATAGAGGCAACAGCATCTTATTGCAAGGACAGGAGAACCAGAGGGAGAAAGAAAGATCAGAATGAAAAATAAAAGTGGTCAGGTTAGATGCCCAGCTCCAGCTGTGCAAAATGCCTGCCTTGGCTAACTGCATTGGTTTTAAAAATGTGCTTTTTAGGATTTATTACTACTAAAGTATCTGAATGTCCAGGCTGGAAGGCAGAGAGGTGAGCCCAACTGTTTGCGTTTCAGTGATGCGGAGAGAGTTAGCAGTGCCCATGTCCAACCTCTTGAACAGCACTAGGAAATGGCCTCCCCAACAGCGTGTGCTTCATACTTTCATCTTCTGTTTCAGCTACAGAACATCAGTTAGAAAGAGATCCAGTTCTGACAAAAGATATATCACTTCCACAGAAAATAAGTAGGCATCTGTTTTTCCTTTAATATACTTGATTTTTTTCATCATGAAATTGTCCTGTTAAAAAAGTGAATATTTTCTATATTTCTGATTCAGGAAAGTATTTGAGTTCTTTCTCAAATAAGGAGTGGATTTGAAGCACATGTTGAAGGGTTTTTCACAAACAAGGATCTCGTTTCTGAACAAGATGACAGGGACACCAGAACTCTTTGTGTGGATGAGGTTTAACCCAGCGTGATCTGCTGAGATCAGGGGAATCACTTCCATTTTTCACTCATGCACAAACAGAATTAGGCTTACTGAAAATAAAACAAATCCTGCTCTATTTTAAAGTAAAGTTACACAGGAAAAACACTTAGCAAAAACATTCCAATAAAAAAAATAACTAGGAAAGATCAAAGAAACAGTCATGACTTAACCAACACCTGTAACTTTATCTCTTTCTCTAGTTACAGGGAAAGGAGGGTTACATGAACAGGGGCATGCTCCCGGAGGGAGGAAATGTGGCATTTGACAGGTGCAAGAAGCCAATAAATTATGGGATATGTAGAACAGAAGAACCATCCTTACAAAATTGTCAAGGTTCAGTCTGTAGAAGATCAGAAAGAGATGCTTAAGATAGAACTAAAAGATGCAAATGCCTTTTTTTTTTTTT
>VXBL01010314.1:92958-135117 GCA_013400195.1 Aramus guarauna
TTTTTTTTCCCCAGGAGGAGGGTAAAGGAGGGGGGACTATCAGTAAGAAAAGGAACTGAGTTGGAACTGTAAATCAAAATTTGCATTCCAGTGCTATAAAAGTATGGTGGGACATTCTGGCTTCGTTTTAATCATGTAAATGAGTTCAGGGTTGAATTCTGCTCTTACAGCCAGAAATGCCTGTAATATAATATCACACATGCTCTGAACATTGTGGGCTGTCTAGCCTGCTGGAATTTGTCTAAACAGACCAACTTTCTCACTTGTCCTTAAATTTTATCGTCTCTTCCACAGAGGAGGAAGAAATAGCCGTCAGCCTGTGAATGTACCAAACAGTGATACCGACAGCAACGCGAGGCTCTAACGCGACGCGTAAGTGCCCAACAGCTCCCAGTGTCTCCAAGCGCGGTGTCGGGCAGCCCCGGCCAGGCTCGCGGCTGCACTCTGCTCACCCTTGCTCTTGGATTGAATCTGGTCTCTACTTGCACTTCTGCTCTTCAAGTGAGGGCTTGTCATGGTATAAGCAGAAATACTTCATTATCTCTTCTGCCGTAGGCAAGTGCAGCTGAGTGCAAGTGTATTCCCATTAAGTCGTGCATTAACTGTCTGCTACTAGAAGGGAACTAGGAAACCACTACACAGTCTCCAAATTGTTTTATTTCTTTCCTCCCATCCTCCCCTTACTAGGCATGGATTAAAAGTGCAGTCTCTTTGCTTTTTTTGTTCTAAAAGGGGAAGGAAATGGCAGCTCGAAGCTGAGAGCAAGATTTCCCCGTAATATAAAACAGTACACTGCTCCTGATGTGAAAGGAATTACACTGATTTACATCCACAAAGACTGTGGCTCTCTAGCATACTAAATATCCTGTGCTAGTGAGGCATCAGGTACTCTGCTGAGGTATACAACTGCCCAGTGCTCACAGTACTGTGAGGAAATATTGGGGGTGGGGGGTGTAATAAAAAAAAAATAAATAAAAGCAGGCATTGTAATGCCATTGTGTTTCATTACGTGGCTCTCACACTGAAGACAAAAGTAACAATCCTGTCAATGTCAACAGAATCAGAATATGGTCCTCAGAGAATATTTCATATTGTTACATCCTTTCATGACTCGAACAAAATTTCATTCCTGGATAACAGCCCTGGTTTATGATAGGAAATAAGTGCTCTGTCACACCCCGATAATTAGTACATCACGGGCAGAATGTAAAACCAGGCAGTAAAATGACACTAAGTTTCTGGCAGAACTTTGAGCCACATATAAACCATAAACAAGATAATACAGACAAGACATGGTTGTACTCTTTCCTTTCAGAGAGGCTGATAATAGAAAGGTCAGTGCCTCAGGATAAAACAAAATACTGAAGTTAAGCTCACACTGGAAAGCAGTTACAATGGCATTGCCCCGCTTCATATTCACACAGTAAAAATCTCAGCACAAGCAGCTTTGGCCATATGCCTTTCTTAGTATATAAAGAACTTCTTAAAACACACTGGGAGCTGAATGGATCTGAGCGCGGCGACTATCACTGACCATATGTGATGAAGAAGGAAGAGTCTGCTGTGAAATGTGTTTCTTCCTTTCTTTCTTTTTTTTTTTTTTTTTTTTAACAGAGATGTGCATTTTGGTTTTCTGCAAAGATAAACACAATTTCTTAAGCACTGTTCTGAAAAAGGGGAAGGGGGAAAGGGAGGATACAAGCCATGAACGACACAGTGCAGATAAGAATGCAGACCCTAGGCAGCAATGGAGACCCGGGTTTCCACCCACTGCAGCAGGAAATACATTTCTCACACTGCACACCCATAAATCATTATCTAGAAGGAAAATGTAAAACTTTTTAAAAGTGAATTCAAAAATAATTTAAAGACTGCAGATAGATTAAACCAAATTGACACTCATATACTCAGGTGAAGAGGAACATGTAGGTCTTTTCAAAGATTTAAAAAAAAATTTGCCATGGAAATGAATTGCTCAGTAATAGGAGATGAAACTCATTGGAAACTCCTGACTGAAGTGCATGTCCAAAATGTTCAGAAGGCCAGGGAATGTCCGATTAAATGGATGTGTGGCCTCTCTCTCACTTCCTGGTGAGCAGGGGTCCACACCCCAAAACCACCAGTGGGTAAGCCAAGGAGCGCAAAGGCTCTGACTGAGGACACTGCTGTGACCCTTCACCCACAGAGCACCTGGAGGAAGGTGTGTTCGCCAACAGGGCTCAGGAGAAAGTTTACAGCAAAAGCACAATGGCAGCGACACATCAGACTGCGCTTTGGCGTACACAGCTGCGGTGCCATGCGGCATTCCACCAGTGGTAGCTCCAGTTCAGGAGTGATTGCTAATACTAACTTTTTAGCTGAATTTCCTAAGGAAATGAGGCTTAAGCAATCATTTTGTCTGGCTGGTTTCCCTAACAATTTTGAGCCTACTGACTGATGTCAGCCAAGTGGAATAGAGGGGCACAGCTCTCAAAGACAATTAAGTTCCTACAAGTTTTGTAAAAACAGATGTCTGGAGAGGGAAAAGGGAGAGTAAGCAAATTTTATTCCCTGCTAAAGGAAAGGCTGCAGCATGAGATCATTTAGGTACCAGAGGATCCACACGGAAGAGGTCTTCCTTTGGGTGGAAGACGTCTTCTGTAGAAGCTTGTTGCACCAAAAGTTCATTGGCCACTGACACTTTCAGAGACAGCAAAGTTGGCCCCAGATGCAAGCCCGCAGGAGACCTGGCTTCATTAGTTTCAAAGCCTGCAGAGCCACTCATGCCCCATCTAAGCACAGTTTCATGCTGACTCACACTGGAAATTTCCCATATGACGCTATTCCCTACAACATTTCCTGTTGTCAGAAACTCTCCTCACAAGCAGCCACATGCAAAGGATTTCTTTCAGACTACTGAGACTACCTTCCTTACTTACTGAAAGTTAGTTCATAATTCTCCTGGTTTTCAGCCTACCTTTGGCTGTCTCTTTTTATGTCAGTCAATAGTTGCAACACATTATAACACTGATACCATCAGCAACACCTTTGTAACATTCCCTTTGAATTCATTATCTACTTAGCACAGGAATGATAATGACCCGTATCTGCTACATCAGATGGATAGTGCATACCTCCATGTATTCCCTCTGTGTGTAACCTATTGCTACGTGTACATCAGCACCTAAAATTCAAAACCAAAAAAACTGAGCAGACCTGAGGATCTGCACCTGGGTGGTGCCACAATACATCTGGTGGATTCCATTGAGCTCATTTATACTGTCTCTCCTGAAGAGTTAAAATCCAACACGTGAGGGCAGACTTACAACACCAGTTTAGCAGCCCCCTTTTCCAGAAAGCATACGTCCCATTTAAAAAAAAAAAAAAAAAAAAAAAAAGAGAGAGAGAGACAAACAAAACCTCATCAACATCTTGACTAGCTCCTGTTGAAAAATACTTCTCTTTGAGAAATCCAGGACATTCCTCTTTGCATTAATTGCCAGCTTATTAGTGGAATGAATGTTGCCAGTCTTTTCTCAAGCTGCTTGGAGGTGAAGAGCCTCTTTCTTTCCTTTTACCAAAAACAACAACAAAACATCCCAAGAGAGAAGAAAAGAGAAAAAGGAAAGGGAGCTGCTGAGAGCCAGGCTACTTATTCATCTTTGAACATTGGTTTCCATGGGAATAAGTTTGGTTCTTTGTGGAGGCTGAACAGCCCCATGCAGTCTAATGCCTCCAACATTACATTTGTGTGGTCGACTTTCCTTTGGCCTCCCCTTGTCCCCTTCCTCCTCATCTCTGCTCAGCAACAAGACTGGTGCAACAAAAATGAAGAAATCATTCAATAAATTGGCTGAATTAGGTTTGCATCAAAGCCCACTGAAGCCTTTCTACTGCCACCAGCGAAACTTGGATGAAGCCTTCAGAGCATAAAGCACAGTGGCTTCCAGTCAGCTTGTCAGAATGGTCACCCAGCCTTTGTCTGCCTCAACTTTTCTATTTTGCTGCCTCAACTTTTCTATTTTGATGGTTTCTGTCTCACTTTTGTGCTTGGTCTTTGGGTTTGCTGTTTTTTTTTTCCTTCTGCAGCTCTTTATTTTTTCTTAATTTTGACAGATAGTGTAGGACATACAACTCTGGTCATGTTAGCCTTCAAAAGTGAATCATTACCTGTACACCATGAAGGGCACAGGTTCACCAAGAAATGCAAAAAGGACTAAATAGACTGGAAAACAGATTTTGGATGAACCCTAACTCAAATCAGGAAGCATTTTTCCTATATTAAACTCTTCAGAGGCTCACCTGCTTTACTCTTTGCTTTAGACCAAGGGATGGAACAAAAGTAACATGGCATTCCTGTTAGAAAGGGAAGTAGATGAAGACTGAGTGATCTCAGCCAGGACAGAACAAACATTACAGAAAAACTCATGGACTGCATATTTAGTTTGATCTGACTACAATAATTTGCTAGTCTTCTTGTAATCCATTTTGACATAAAATCTGAAAAAAAAAAAAACCTGTTTATAAATCCATTACTCAGAAGCTGCCATGCAATACATTTTCATACATTAATCCTCATCATTTTGCTAACTGTCATGATTTTTTTCTATTAAAGGAATAAAGCAAAAACATGTTTTCATAAATCACTAATAAAATATTTAGCACTTCCTATTGCTTCACTTTCAAAACTCCTCCTTCTTAAAAGCTTCTAGGGTCCAAAGTTTTTTGAAAAAATGAACAAAAGAAAAATATATTAGAAATTCATGAAAGCCATTCACAGGCAGGCTGTCAGGACTACAGGAGTTTTCTTTTGTAAGGATACTTTTTCCGTTCAGATTTTGAAATGTATTTTCTTTGCGAGATAGAGACACTGATGGATTTTCAATTTTTAAATCTAAGATTAGGTCTAATTGCCTAATTTACTTTACCTATCCCTTAGAAAACTTAGCTGGAACTGCAGCATTTTATACAGTAACTCAGGATGTGTGGCTTGAAAGAAGCTATTGAAGCGCAGAAAAATTGATCAATCATTTGATTGTCGATTCACACATCAGTGAATGACAGGTAGAGCCATTTTAGTCTTATCATTCCTATAAGAATGTTAGCAATTCAGGCCAATGAAGATCCATTGTGATAATGGAAGTAATAATGAAAGCTGGAGCTTAGACCATGCACTAGCATTCATGGCAGTACATCATCTCCCCTTACTCACCATAAAATGAAATGAGAAGGTTATTAGAAACACATGAACAATAAAGCTACCTTAACAACTACCTTCTATGGATCAAGATTTCAATGGTGCAAGTGTGTTTCTTTCTTTCTTTCTCTCTAATTTCAACTAACCTGAGGCCTTTTACCATCTTGCCACTGCATTTCAGTCTGAGGGAGAAGCAAAGCAACCAGCAAGACATGTTTTCTTAACAGGTTATAGTTATGTGCTTCCTGAAATCAAATACACTGGATTATTTCTCCAAACAAAGGGGAAACACAAAGCTAACACTCGGAATTTGCCAGGTCTATCAAAAAAAGTTACAGATACCTAGTAATAAAGTGAGAGTGCACAGCATTACTGGAGTTAACCATCAAATTCCAGGAGAGTCACTTTAGCCCAAACTGAGCAAGTTTAAGCAAAACATGAAAGGGTAGTCCAACTTCTTGCTCTGAAGTCCTCCGGGCATGGAAACACTTGCTGCTAAGTATTCTGACTTAGTTTTCATTAAATCCTACTTCTAAGACTAGGTGAATTGACACATTTGAGACATTTTGTCAGAAGTAACTAAAAGTGCAGAGGATAACTAGAAAATTTCATGGCAATTCCTACTTCTCTTATTCTTTAGCTTCCAGGACATAACTATCCAAAACTGAGAAGCATAAACATTTTTTAAAGAGACCCACCATCAACCCATTAGTTTCAATTAAGCATGGACCCACTGGGAGATTATAATAGGAGTTAGTAAGGTCAAGTATGAGAAAGCTACCAGAGCTAAAGCTACCCAGGACCTTCAGAACGTGAAATTTGATTAGAAGTCATAACTGAAGGCTGAAACAAAGCTAGGAGTCTAATAGAGAGCATTTATGGATAATTAACTGTTTTGATTATGAAGTTATCTGGGAAATATGTGTATAGTATATATTGTGTCTTACTGTATTTAATGCCAAAATAGCTACCCAAAACTGTTTTCATTAGAGTTTTACTTACTTTCCAGACATTTTCAATGAGGAAAAAAAAAAAAAAAAAAAAAGAGGTGCTCAGCACAGCTGGAGTCAGAAGACAATGTGTGCCTCTGCTCTGCTTCAGAAGCTGCCCCTCACCTCCCCGACACGGACGCTCCCTCAGAAGACCTTGCAGGGATGGCAACGTCTGCTGAGGAGGGTTCTGAGGAGGTGGAGCAGTAACCTCCTGAAACAACCTGGATGGAAGAAGGAAGCAGGTGAGTGTCTGTGGTTTTAGACACAGGCTCCCTTTCCAAATACAGCAGGGAGAGTAGGATGTGGTGATGTTTGTTCTCCGACTGCCTACTTAGCGCTGCGAGTGCTGGGGCAGTGCCCTGGAAGGGGAGACCTCCATGCAGCTCCCTCTTCTGTTGTATCGGATGTGAACCACCAGAACTAATAGAGAGGAAAAAATAAAAAAAATGCATGATTATGCCTATACTTCTACAACCTTGTGGTCAGGACATTTACCTGAAAGGTTGCATACCTGGGGTCTAGCCCATGGCCAAACCACAACTCGAGGTAAATCCTGCCACTATTTTATCACGGCCAAAATGTCATTTTGCAGTGAATAAATAGAACTATGCACCAATGAGCTTGTTAAGGCTTCTTTTTTTCTGTTTTTATAAATAATTCCAGTTCCTAATATGTTGTGTAGGAGTCATAAATTGGCGAGGACAGAATCTCACTTATTTTACAAAAGGACAAACATTATCTCCAAGGATGTAAAATACAGAAGGAACTCTGTAATTGGAAGCTTCTACTGCCTCTGCAAATTTATGTCACAGAGGAAAAGATTTGGACTCTCCACAAGTTAGAGTTAAAATTTTAATACCTAGGGTTTTTACTTTGATGATTGTGTCTTGATTCATCATATTTTCTCTCTGTAAATAGCTTGTAAGCTAGAAATTTCTGCAAGCCTGTCAACTTTCTCAAATAAATCTTTTTTTTTTATCTTATTGATTTGTTTTCCGGAAGTATTTTCCTTTCTTTCTAATGTTTTATTTATCTACCAGCGTTCACATTTTTATCCCTAGAAACCTTTTCATTTGTTTTTTGTTGCTGTTTATTTGGTTTTTTTCCTTTTGTGTTTGTCTGCAGAAAAACAACTTGCATTTCAATAGCAATACTTTATACAGCAGAGCATCCCAAAGTGCTTTACATTTAATTACACACTCGTAGCAAAGTGACTGTATGACAAATGTGGCCTTCGGGATCTCCAGAAAGGGGAAGGAAGGCAAGTCTTTCACAATCAGACCATCGTGCACACACATGTGGCACTTTTCTTGCAAATGAGCACCGCTGCAGATTCAGTATGTGATGCACAGGAGATAGCTGAAAGGAAATGAAAGCAAGAACGGAAAAATAAAGACACTCCTTGTCTTTCCAACGTAAGAAAAGGTACCAGGCACCTTCTGGAATTCAGTGTCTCATCGTAATTCACATGAAGAAACGTAGAATATCTCTTTTCACCCAGAGCAATACAGGAAAAGACATGTAATAAAAGGCATGCATAGGTACCTTGTATTTATTTGGTTCAGTTTATAGCATGTGCTCTTTTATTTCTTTCCTTATCCTCTCATATGTGTTATCTTCTTCTGTAGCAGTTTGCAGAATAGTTTGCTGCTCATTAAATGATGAACAAGAAAGCAATCCATAAAATGTTTGCTGCAGAACAAAACAAAAAGGTATTTGGAAATCAGACGGTAGTTTTAATAATAAAATTGTCTCATTTTAGCCTCATATCTGTTACTTAGTGAATAAAATTAATGAGGAATGTAACTAAAACGCATCATTTTTTGTGATTGCTTCAGATATTTTCAGTGATTATGAAGTCAGTAAGAGGTGTCTTTGGTCATACAATACTTTTAGCAACAGTTGTTCAATAATTTAAACAAATTATTTGAATTTCTCATCCTGGGACATCCAACAGTCTAGCATGTGTCAGCCAATTCAATTAGATGCATAATGTAACAGCTTTCATTTCTTTAGTCAGATTTTCTTGATAGCTGTTTTCTGAAATAACTGGACAAGAGAAAAATTTAATCTCAAACTGTTTAGTAAATATGAGTAATATTCATGTATTTATCACAGACTGGCATTGTGGGATGATCATTCTCATTTCACAGATAAGAAAGCCCTGGCTAAGGGGGGCAGTTAATTTTCTTGCACAAATTGATGTAGAAAGTCTACAGCTATGCCTAGAATAAAATCCCAGTCCAGTGCTTTATCCATCACATTACTGTTTCTCAATGGTGGATTGCAAATGTTCGTGCAATGCATAACACTGAAATTGTTACATCGGGCTAAATAAAACAAAATCCAGTTTCCCCATTGCATTATGTTTAAAGGTCACATATTCGCTAGTAACTATTCGAAACACACATTCACACCAAAAACCTGTAGCTACTACTAACATCCTTAGCAGTGCGGTTTGGTCTGGTTTGGTTTTGGTTCTCACTTTAAAATAAAGCCAAGGAGGCAGGATCACAAAATCGCTTCACCTGAGACGGAATGTCACTCAGTTGAACAGAACAGAAAAACGCTGCATTAGGACCTAGTGTTCCTACCCAAATATTTTGGCCTGTTGGAGAAGGCTGAGAAACACACGCTCCTTTCACAGATGCTCCAGACTGAAAATCAACCCAAAACACCCAACCCACAACATCCCCTAGCAACACTACGATGGTACCGATGCGCGACAACCCGGAGTCGCCACGCGCAGCGAGGCAGTTGTGCCAGCAATGCACAACCTGTGCAGTGCTTCCCCAGGTGCAATTCTGCACGTGTGCTGTGGACCGTCTGCCACGCGCAATCCAGGGGCTAGCCCCACGCACAGCACCTGCAGCACTGCAACTCATGGTGCTGCGGCACCTGTCACCAGCAAGTCCACGGCATCCTCCATCTACTTTCTGTGTATTATTACCTTGAGATGGCACTGAGGTAAAGCCACCTGCAATGGTAAGTACGCCTGGTCCCATGTACCACAGACCCTCAGCTGTACTGGATGTTGACCATGAACAGCTTCTGTATATTTCTAGACTTAGCCCCATGACTCAATACTTCTTACAAACATGTCTTCAGCCTCTGAAAGCTGAGCAAACAAAACAGAGCAGGCAAAGTGTTACTATAACAGTAAAGGCTATTTTCAAGCTAAAAAGCAAAATGGCTTTTTTAGTTCACAGCTCAAGTCTGTTCACTATTTTTAATATCATTTTCTGTTGTTGAGTGGGGTTTTTTTAATATGACAGTCTTTTCTCCCACAATCCATCCTCAAGTCCAATATGTGATGCTATATGCAACGGTTTTGCAGATAAGCTTCACTTTGGTTGAAGTCTTCCACCCTTACAACAACCTGCTGATCAAGTACTAAGTGAGAAAGAAAGGGTTTATAAAAATAGGAGAGTAGGGGGTTAGTCTATATCCCTTCTGCCTTTAAAATTATACATTTTTGACACAAAATATTGTTTGAGAAATGAAAAATTGCTTTCATGGGATAATATAGTTCTAAATACAGCCGACGGCATAACACCAAGGAAGTTGTAAGCCAAGATGTTCACAGGTGGTGGGTCCTTCAAAAGTCTCTGGCTCCTCTCCGTGAGTGGAAACACCGAACAAATTTACACAGAACAAGATGAAGAAGTGGCTATGGGACTCAGATTTATAATTTGCCTTTAGTTTTAGAGAGGAACTCGGGCATATATTTGCATTTGGTGTGAATGGTATTCCACCACTGAGGACCGTCCTCAAGGCTATTTTCCATCTTAGGGCACTGCTAAACAAAAACTAAGCCTCTCCTTTACTCATATCTTCTAACTACTGACTTCCAGGGCACTGGGACCCCAAAGCCAATGCCCTAGAGGTGGGAGTAAGGAATTTGGGGCAGCAGCTGGGAGTCATCTCTGAGCAGTAAAGGCCAATGACAAACCTGCAACTCACTATCAGTAGTCGGTGGCCAACTGGAGATTTACCAGGTACTTTTGTCTCACCATCCAAAGGAAGAGACATTTTTCCTTTTCCTCTCCCACCCTTTGCTGTGGCACCTCTCTGTCTCTTTCATGCAAGCAGACCCTCTCCTCTGACCTATGGCCCATATATACGGATTCGACATTTGCAGCTTTTGATTAATTTGACCCCACTGTTTGCTTTTCAGATAACTCTGATTCCCTCCTTTCTTTCAACATAAACTGTAACTTCTGCTTCATTTCATACCCAGTTTATAGCTGCTCTTTTCTTCTTGCTATTTTTCCTCTCTACTCTCCAGTGATGAGCCTTACCTATTGGCCCCCCATGTACAAACACTCTTCAGAAAAAGTTATTCAATTTCTTTTATCCTTATTTTTTTTTTCTGATCAAGGCACAAAGCCAAAATATTACATTTAACAAACAGCGCAATATTTTACCAAGCTTTTACTTATAAACTGGAAGTCAATGCAGCACAAAAATTGCTCTGCTAAATGAGTGCAAGACAGAGCTTTCCTGGCTTACTCTAGTGTAAGGAAGCTGCAATGAAGAGAAGAAAGATTATATATTCCAAATCATCTCAGCTACCCCCTTTATCATTATTATTGCCTCCATTTTCTGCTGCATTTTAGACTATATTCTAAATGGAATATTAATATTAATTTCTTTCTTCTTCATGAGAGTTCAGATAATTTGGTATAATTAAGGGAGAGAGGATAGGAGAATCTATCGTGGGGTTATAAATCTCCAAGGAATGTGTTAGTTTTGCATTTTAGTTCTGCTGAAAAATGTAAATGCTTCAATTAGTGTAAAAATCAGAGGCTGCCTCTCTCATTAACAACAAGGCCTCTAACCTCTCACCTTGCCCGTATCTGAATCAGAGGATTCTGAAATGGGAAAGTTGGCCCATTTTCCTAAACACAGAAATTGCTCTAAAAAAAAGTAACCAGAAAATATCTCCCTCCCCTCCCCCTAAAGAGCTAATTAGTTTCCAGAACAGGGTTATCCAGAGAAGTTGGTGTCCTGTTGACATCCTGTGATGAGGAAGCTGGTGTGCTTGTAGACAGCATTACAATAGACTTGAAGTGAAGATAACAGGGCTGGGTGTCTGCAGTACTGGGATGAATCTCCTCAATCTAAATATTCCATGTTTCATAACAAACCTGTCAATAAGGGACGTGAGGGCAGTTTCGCTGCTGCGCTATACTATCTTACAGCTAACACAGCCTCAAACCTCCTAAAGGCTGATTGAAATCGATTCATACACAGGTGGAATGCTACAGATCTCTCTTCTCAGCCTTTATAAAGGGAGATTTAGTAGGAGATTTTTTATTTATTGAGAGATTCGTATTATACCAAGTTCAATACTCCTCCAGTCCACAGTTACCCAGAAAGGCACACTTATACAAATGCCTGATGTATTCAGCATGTATGGGACCAAATAAATCAGGGGAAAAGAATGTGTCTACTACACATCCATTCTGCACACATTCATTTCTAAGCTGGGGGCTGGGAGGCAAGGAGGAAAGCACTGCCTGGACTGATGATTACGTTTCCTCAGCGAATAAAGGCCACACGTGCAAAACAGTAATGCAAAATTACCTGCTCCCTTTGCATAAAGAAGGTTCATCTACAATGATTTAATTAATTGAAGGATTAGCCTTCTGCTACCATTTTTGACCTGAGGTTTTTCTGCTAATTTCACTGGAGGATCTTCTAGGCAGTATGACACAAGTAATCTCATAGCATTGCAGCACTCTGGTATATTTTCAAGGCCGTCAGCCCTACTCACAACTTCTAATCCTTAATTTCTATCATGCATTATTCAGGTTAACATTTTATAAGGTTTGAATCAGTTTTTAATATATGAACTGGTTCTGATTGGGGCCCAGTTGTCCAAATGCATTCAGGATATTGACCCAGTTTGCACAGAGGAAGTTTTGTTTGCATAAAAGAATTAGTATGGAGAATGGCCATATTATCCCCTTGTGCCACACCCTGCAACCATAACATTTCCTGATCACCCTTCAAATCCATTCTAACTACCGCTACCAAAATTACCTTTCTGATCCATCGTTTGCTCCCTTCTGCTTGTTCTTGATACCACCTGCAGTCACTCTATCTCACCGTACCTAGTCGATCCCAGTTCTGCTCCTCCAGTGATATTAGCCTCAGTCAGTCCATCTCCACCCTACCCTCTTTTCTGGTCTGTGATAAATTCCACAGCAGTTTAATACTTCAAAATAATTTCCTAAACCTCTTCTACCATTTTTCCTTCATATCAATCCCACTGATACTGGTACAAGTACCTGAGCTGTCTCCTTTTTACCCTAAGTTCCAGTTCATCTCAGGTTTTCAAAATACTTTGTGCCATGGTACTAAAGACTATGTAGGTTCTGGTTCAAAATTTCACAGAAAAAGCACAATTCAAGAGCAGTGACCATAACGTACTTAGATCAAATATCCTCTCTGGAGCAGCAAAGGTCAAAAATCCACCACAACTGTGCTAAACTTTGAGCAATGGAAATATATGAAAATGAGGAAACTTGTTTCAAAAAGAAGCTAAAAGAAGTAGCTGAGAGAATGAAATCCTTATGGGCAGTACAAGGACTACCAAAAAACATACCACTGAAAGCAGAACTTCAGTGCATACTGTCTGTTAGGAAAAAGATGAGAAACAATAAAAAGAAGCAGGCATGGTGCAGCAGTGAGCTAAAGATTTGGGAAGTAAAAAAGTTTATTAGAATTGAGAAGGCATCATTCAAAAAGCAGAAGCTGTATCCAAATGAAGAAAATAAAAAGGATCATAAACTCTGGCAGATTAAATGCAAAAATATAATTAGGCAGGCCAAAAAAAAAGAGAGTTTGAGGAACAGTTGGCTGGAGCAATCAAAAGTAATACTAAATTCCTTTTCCAGCACATCAGAGCAAAAAGCCTGCCAGGCAGTCTGTGGAGCCCACTGACAGCCGGGTTGAGTACTCAGAGAGGGCAAAGCTGTTGCAGAAAAGCAGAATGAATACTTGCATCGCTTCTCGCTGTAGAAGAAACTAAAGATATTTCCTCACTAGAAGCCTTTTTGGAAGTCAATACTGCAGAGGATCCATCTGGAACATAAGTGACTGTGGAGAGGCTATCGTTACGTTAGCGTAAGTGCTAACGAGTTGTTTGGACCGGATGGTATTTAGCCAAGAGTTCTGAGGAAACCCAAGGAGATAATAGCTAAGTCACTAATAGGGCTATGTGATTCCCACATTAACTTTTCGGGGCACCGTGAACACTGAAGGCTAGCAAATGTGATGGCAGGGAGGGTCCAGAAAGCTACAGGCCTGCAAGCTAGTAACTCTAGTGCACAAATTTGTAAAGGCTACGATAAAGGGCAGACTTCACCTGAGACACGTGTCTAAATGCAATCTATGTGGAAAAGCCAATGTCAGTCCTGCGGTGGGAAATTCTGCCGTGTAAAATGCATTAGAGTTTTTTGAAGTTAACAAGCACATGGGTCAGGTGAGCCAGTCAAGCAAAGTACAAAAAAACTGGACTTTCAAAATGCTTTTGACAAACAAAGTCTCCCAGGAATTATTTCTAAAGAAACTTAGCAGCCATGGGATAAGAGGGAGGAACCTGGCAGGAATAGATAACTGGCCAAAAGACACAAGACAGAAGGTCTGTCCTTGCAACAGAACAAATACCTTCACAGTGAAATAAAATGATGGACTCTGAGCTGACAATTACCATTTGGGAGTGGGAGCTTGAGGTTATGATAGACAGTTCCATGGAAGCATCATCTCACTGCCCAACAGCAGTCAAAAAACCAACTCAAATACCAGGAATAAAAAGCAAAACAAAACCATAATTATGACTCTGTTCATCTGCAGCTTGAATATTTTTTCAGTTAGGGTCCCCCATCTCAAAAAAGGACACATTTGAGCTGGGAAAAGCTCAGATAAAGATCAACTATGATAAAATATGGAATGGTTTATAGAGTTATGAAAACTCATGAATGATGTGGAGTGAGTGGATAGGAAATTACTGTTTGCTGTCTATTCACTGCAAGAAGCAGAGAGTGTCAAATAAAGCTTATAAGAGCTAGACTTAAAGCAAACAAAAAGTGATGGCTCTCACAGAAGAGGAATCTGTACCACTTGGCACATCTTGTTCAATATCTAAAGTGTCTGTTTTCTGGAGCAAGGACTTCAAGTTGTTCTATATCTACTTCTTCAGATCCAGATTCCTTGAACTGGAATTTTTTGGAGCTATTTGTACAAATAATTAATCAGATACATTCAGCCTACCTCATGAATGTATTGATTATAGACTTAGGGGTCAGTTCGAAACAGGGAATTTCACTTGAGCAAAGCACTAGACCAACTCATAGTTTTCAGTTCCCTCTTTGCACGAATTCAAAGTCATGACAATACTATCAATCTTCAGGAAGTTGTCTCAGTTTAGACCAGGAATAGCAAAGGGTAGAAACAAATACTAAGAAGATGAGCTATAAATGCTTGCACTACAAGCAATGCACACACATCAGTGACTGAACTGTGAATATGAAGAACAGGCATGTGCAGGAACAGTATTTGTACATTGCTTAAGGTAGCCATTTCCAGAGTGCCTGCTACGAGAGGGCCTTCTGCTTTCATCCTGTCCAGAGACTACTTTATTTGTTGTTTTTGCATTGTCATCTGCACTCCAATTTCTTGTATCACCTTTCTACGATGGAAGGTGATGTGGGAAGGCTCTTCCTCTACAGGTTATGGTCCAAAACAACTGGAAAAGGGAATCCACTCCAGATGCATTCTCTACCTAGAGAAGATAATTAACTTTCCCTGACTCAGAGATAATGAGAGAAGTTAAAAATTACCAGGTGCTCCATGGGACTGCACTGTTGTTGAAGACTGGGAGAAATCTCAAAAGAGGCAAAATGTCCTCTCACATCCACTGATGCAGATCCAGAGTCATGCCACTGATGTCACACCAAGGTTTACACTGATTCAGTCTTGGGACCAAGTTCAGACTGATGCATCCCCACTGTAAACTGGGTGACACCTGGGACTGTCAGACATTTACACAGAAGCAAATGAGACCAAGATTAGGTGACAACTCCAGGCAGAAGCCTAGTGAGGTACACAACCAGAGGCTGGTTTTATTTGTAACACAAAACATGTCAGGTCTGTTAAAGAAAACCGTATTTTTCTTATGCAGTTCATCTGGTGTGATGGTGAGAACCAGCACCACTAGGCTTCATATGTCTGAGACGGCATAAAGAAGAGATTACCCAGCAACAGTGCTTGAATGAAAAACAGTTAAGTGTCTACTGGCTCATATAGTTGCATTCTTCAACACACTAAAAATTATGTAATTCTTACTTTAATTACATTAAAAAGTGTATGTAATGGATTTCTCCTTTCTTTCCCTTATAATTCAGGTATACAAGCAAGATCAGAAGCTGTAGTCTCACTGAGATAACCAAACTATTTGTCTCTGTTGAATTTCCTGTACAATATTAGTGAAGACAAATTATTTTTCATTGTTTGAATAGAAAACTGGTTTACACCTCTTTCAAATTTCCTTAGTATCTGAGCTCAGCATATGAGCACAGGATTTTATTAGGATACGTCAGTTCACCATAGCCACTCTACTAAAAAGAGCTCCTCCATAAGAGTTTCCACTTTACAAAGAAAAATAATATAGCAGGTGTTAACACTGAAGAAGAAAATCAGGACAGAAAATTAAGGTTATTAGGGAAGCTGAGAATTATAAAACAGCCAACAGGGAGTGATTTCAGAAATCACAGTTTAGCAGCAGAGCAAATAAAGAAGCCTGTGACTGAAGTCATCAAACTAGAAAATATTCTAGCAAAGTAATAAAATGAGAGGCTCCAAACGGAGCCTGGTTACCTAACCTTCTTTCCCTTTTGGCTCATGATATACAGCCAGCCCCACCGCCTCGCAGGGCTGAGCCCTGGACATACATATAGACAGAAAAACAGAGTTACTCCAGATGTCTTCAGTTCTTGGGACTGGATTGAGGTTTTGCCACAAAAACATGTCTATCTGACAGCACATCGCTATGTGAACTGTGAAGCAATACTGGGACCTGTTCATGAGCTTTTCCCGTACCTGAGGGTGCCGTGGCTGACACGGTAACATCAGCCAAATTTTGCACTTAGCCCTGTGCAGCGCTGGGGCAGCCATGCCTGCCTGCAGGACTGGGAGAGGAGACACCTTTGCCATCACCTTCCTCACTGCCACCTGACACGTTTGCAGGCAGGGTACGTAATGACCCCAGGAAGATTGCTCTTCCCACGTCCTGGTACTGGCTGCAGGGACACCAGGATAGTGCGGAGACACTCTCAGGACCCACTTCTCAGAAGGGCTGCATGGGGCAAGTGCTCTACTTAGAGGGCGAGGGAGAAGGTGCCCCACAGACGTGGGGTGGAAAGAACCATGTCAGTGTGCTCTGCCCACAGAGGCTGTGGCCGCAACAAAAGTACCTGACATTACAAATACTTAAAACAAAATGAAAACTAAAGCAGTTTGTAGGAACCCAGTGCATAAAATGAACTCTTCCGAGTAGCATAAATTACAGCCACAGGTAGTGGGCAGCAGGAAGAGTCGAATGTCAGCATTTCACCAAAAAAACAATCTGCGTTACAGCCTCTAGATTGTAAGTCAGCCCTGCTGAAGCAGACAGTGGCGTAGACTTTAAGGCCAGCAAGATCTGCTACAATAGTCATGCAGCCTGACCTCCTGTGTAACACAAGCCACAGGATTTTATCCAGCAGTTCCTGCAGGGGTGGCTCCTTACAAGTCCCTTTCAAAGGAACTATCAACAGGACTCTGAGAGGAATGGACAGATATTAGACAAAAATTTGTTTGCTTTTCTAAAAGGAGCAGCCAGGAAAGCAATCGCTAATCGCTACTGTAGGACCGCATCGCTGGTACCCAGTGGGCATCAGGCTCCGGCTGAGCAGCGAAACCAGGGCAGCAGTCACACCGCGCTGCGGCAGGACTATAGCTCTTTCCTACTTTGCTGACGTTCGTGTTGCCTTCCTCTCACCCACTGAGTATTACCATCACAGAGGCTGAAGTTTGAATGTGTTTAAAGCTTTCTTAGCCACAGATCATTAGTAACCAATTCCACTTTCCACTAAGTCCCAATTGTTTTTATACAATATAGGACTCCTTTTTTTCTCTCCCCTCCCCTCTTCTTTCTTCCTCCTCTTTCCAATTTTCTTGTGGTAAAACAGTCCCGCCTGAAAGCAATAAGCTCTTTTCAGCACTTAAAACCCTAATGGCAGGCATTTGGAAAAGAAGCTCTAAAGGCACCATTATTCCTCACTTTGGCTTCACTGCTGGCTCACTGTCCGCACGCATTAATGCCGAGTTTTTTCCCACAAAAGTGGCGTTCCTCAGATAGCCACAACTCCACATTAACTGCTTGGTTTTATTTATTCCCAGAGGAAGCTACCAAATGGACAACTCTCAGGACATTTGGGAGGCCACCATGAAGTCACTGGGCACTCAGCTAGGTATGGGAGGAATATAAATGAAGCAATGTCTTAGGTAATTGTACCCACCAGGAACAGGTATTCATACTTTTTAGATATTCCCTCTTCACCCATGATGTCCTCTCCCCCTTCTCTGCCAAAGCTTTTCTGGTTCACAAACCCACTTTCCACAGCTCTGCATCTCAATGTTCACATAAGACCTGAAACAAGATTGCAGCTTGTCATTGCTTTTCCTGTTTCTGTGGGGCTGTAGTGTCCAGAGCTGGAAAAGCCAAGGATCCACTCCCACTGCTGTTACTTGCTCTCTGTTCAGGCTCCAGCCATCTATTAGCTACCAACCGGCACCTGTGAGAAAGTGGTCTGCACCCTGGCAGGTGGGCTGCTGGCTGGTCTAGGTAGCATGTCTCAATAAAGTGCTGGAGAACAGCAGGACATCACCACCGAGGGGGAACCTGCTCATGCCTGGTGCCTGCCTTTGCCAACAGGCCATCAGCTTTTGCCTGCAAGACACATGTTTGAATGTCTCCACACAGAAACGCTGATTGGGCTTGGGTGTCACTCTGTGGATTCAACAGGCAGCAGGGGACCCAAGGGCAAAGACATCCAGGGGATTACCCAGATGGTAAGCCCCACTTCCACTGCTGTCCTAGAAAGGGTAAAGAGCAAATGACAGGGTGCACGCATCCCTGGAGGGATGATGCTAAGTACTCTACCATAGGTAAAGCCCTCAGGCTGTCAGTCCCAAGCAGAGACAGGACTCCACCATGCCTCGCTGCTGTCAGCCCAGCGGGCGCTTCAGGATACACACAGTTCCCGTTGCCCACAGCAGCCTTCTTCCACTGGGATTGCACGTGCAGGGTAAGGAGACATTGCCTCCTCCGCAGCCGTACACCAGGGTACCGGCCTCCTGCAGTGCCAGGCCAGGCCATGCCCCACCACTAGCAAGGAACCACCACACGTGCTGATGTTAGCCCTGAGTATGCAACCCCCAAAGAGCATGGAGGAGAAACAGTAAGGTCTGTAACCCCACCACAGCTAAATGACAGTGCCCATCCTCACACTTTGTGCGGAAGAAGTCTCCTGCAAAGCTGCGGGTCCCAGTGCAGAGTGCCCATGCCTGCAACCCAATGCCTCTCATGCCTTAAGTCCAGCACAACCCACCAGAAAACAGGTGGTGGATCACTGCAGCGAGGCGTTAGTAGCTGTCTAACACGCAGTCCATCCTTGAAAGAAACACCCTGTGCAAATGAGTAAATAAATCCGTGCCCTCTCAATGAGGGGATTGCCAGGGACGCTCCCCTCCCGGCCCAGCGGTGCCCCGGCACATGGTTTCCATCCGGCCGCGGCTCCCGCTCCCCGCCTTTCCCATAAACAACCACCCCGGTGCGCAGGGGAGCGGGGCTCCCTGCAGCCCTGTCACAGCTGTCGGGGCAGGGCGGCTCGGGGAGCAGCGGGGCGGCCTCCTCCAGCTGCCAGGACGGGCGAGAGGCGGGCAGGAGCACGGGGGTCCGACGGAGGCACGTGGCCCAAATCCTGCCCACCTGCTGGGGCGTGACGCCAGCTGCCGCCCAACAAGGGCCCCATTAATGCTGCCCAGGCGGTGGGTTTCTCTGCCTCTGTACACCCAACTGAGGGGGCCTCACTGAGAAATTTTCATCCGTGGTTTGCTAAGTGTGTCTTCCCCAAAGATTCATGATTTAATTGCTGTTATTATCTTCATAAAGCTGTCCAGAGTGTTTTTCCAGTGGTTATTTAAAGCTTATCTAAAAGATACTGATAGCAGTGGAACGCCTGGTTAAAACTGCAGTCCCGACATGCCAGTAACAGAGTGTGGTAAAAATAATAGGTCTCTTAAATCAGTCATCATCTTTCTCTAACTTATTGTATTATTGTATTTTTGGATCCATGCATGGCATGCACAGCACGTCATTACAAAAGAAATGCAGTTGGAAGATATATAAACAGACAACTGCAAACCAAGTTAATGTCAGCCTTCCATGGGGAAAAAAAAAAAGATACTTTGGTAAAGAATAAAAATCACAAATTACAATTTTTATAAAGATGTGCTGATGAGAAACCTTGTTGTAGAAAGCAAGCTCCCAAAACATGTCCCTAAAACATTGTAGACATTGCTGATGAAAAATTCTTTAAAAATTTCTCGATCGGTAACAGCTTCAAAAATAACAGCATGAATAATATAAAAGTTTGGTGTAAACAAACAACTGTGCAGGATATCATTAGGTATATAGTCTCTATATATTTTTCCTATCCTGATTTGGTGTAGAGAGAAAAGCTGGAAGCACAGAAGAAGTGACAAAGTGTGTTTTAAAAAGAGGGAGGATTTTTTTTTTCCATGTAAATCCCTTGTTTCATCATATCGTTAGTGCCTCACGCATAAAGGCTTAGAAATCTACAGGAGGAGATGAGACACATCTCAGAAACAGATATGAGCAAATAATTCACCACAGGATAGTTGTTTTCTCTTTAAACCAACTCAGGTTTCTTTATTTAAAGAAATTATCTGCAAACAGGTCATCTGCACTATGAAATTATCCTGTGTTCCTAATTGTCTCAGAGATTGTTTGTGAAAACAAATTTTAGACAATGTATTTACAAACTGATCATTCAAAATGCTTAGCTACCGTGAGTTGCCAATCACTCAGCATTAAAAATCATATGTATTCTTTCTACTTTGTAATTCACTTTCCAATTTTCAAAGTCAAAAAAAGTATCTACCCAAGTTTTGAATCTCTCAGGATCACTTTGGATAAAGATAAGGGATAAGAAAGGTTGAGGAATTAAATGTCACTTCATGTCTTTTTACGTCCTCCTTCCACACAATCACCACAATCCCTTGTCATTCAGCCCGTTGCCTGCAGTCCGATCCCCAAGTGGTGCATTCCTTCATAACTCATCCAGGTAGAAGAAGCACGTGACATTTATGGACTAGTGGGTTTTATCTCTCTTTCCCATCATCTTCTTCCCAAGCCATTTGCGCTGGTGAGCACCTATCCACCAAGGATGTAATCTAACTCTGTTCTGGAGAGTTGAATCACCCAAGTTCCTGTGCTGGAGCTTTGGAAAGACACTGGGAGACCTTCCTCTGCTGTGCTACACCATGGAGCACCACAGACCGCTTCACACATTCGTTTGTGAACAGCATGAACTGACCTTGATGGTCTCCCTCCTCCATCATCTACCATGTCCAGAAATCCTCTTTAGCAATTGATTTTGAGACTGCTTGAGTTCCCTTTAACGCTTATATAAGCTTGAGAAAGGAGCTGTTGAATGTAAGAAACAAGGCTACACAGAGCTCCTCCAAAGATGGGCAACTCTCTGGGCCGCAAGACTGCTGGGAGCAGGCCATGGCCCCTTCCCCTGCTTCTTCTGTGTATAAGCCAAGGATTTCTGTTACAGCTACAACCAAGAAGGAGTTGGCAGTGTGTGGAGTAGCAGCCACAGTTGATGTCTCTATTTTTAGGATCCATTGCACCTCTTCAATGGCTTCTGGAGCTGCAGTTCAGGCTTTCTGAGGCTTTTCCTCTGGTTTTCTGAGCCAGCCCTACCCTGCTTAGCATGGGCCTTTTTCTTTAACCCTTGGCTTTTGCTGACCTTACCGTGACTTGTCTCCATACACTCCTCTTTAGCAATTCAATGTTGCCTATACTTCTGTGAACGCTGCAAAAGAACTGGTGAAGGGTGACACAAATGCCTGAGCTGAAATACTTGGATATAGTTACTCTAGTGACAGATGTTGCTGTAATATCTGATATACAGAAGCAAATATCACAGAAACATTTTTCCCCACGGAGTGGTTTCATTATCCTGGCAAATCCTTTGAAGCCAGGAAAATGCCTATGCAACAAAAAATAAGAGAGACCTGTATTATGAGAGCATAAAATCTGGGCTGATTACAGTCTCCACCTTACCCCAGAATCATTCTTCACACAGGGTCCCCATGCTTTGTCTTTGCCATGGTGTATGCTGAGGAAGTGAACTGGGAAGCAAGAGAAGAGATGAGATTACCTGTTACGAGAGCCCAGACATCACTGTCCTTTCTGAAGAAAGGCAAATGTACCCCACGATAACATCGGGAAGTCAGTGGGAAGTTCACTGATCCCAGACAGACCCATGGCATCCCTCCTTCTTGAAGAGAGACTTGGGATTTAACACCACTATTAAATCAAGAAAAGAGTTCTCCCTACCAACAAATATGTTCCTCTTCTAGTGCATTGAAACAATTAGGTAATTTCTATCTCCTTCCCTATAAACCGAATCTCTCAATAGCTCAATTTCTGCAAGTGCCGTTGTTTTCTCAGGCACATTGAAAGTCATTTTGCTGAGCCGCCATACTCTCTGAGTACCCAAGCCTCTCCAGCACCTGAGCGTTCAACACTAGAGCTATTTCTTGAGCAGTGCTTGGACATGTTTCAAGTTGACATTTTAGATTGCATAACTCCTGGCGCAGCACTGTGAAGATGTCTCCTCCCATTGCATCAGAGAGTGACCTGCTGTGGCAAAGGCTATTACTTCCTTTGAGACTATCAAGTCTGTGGTGCCTCATCGAATTATACAGATTCCAAGGGGAGAAAAAGTAACCGCTGCGTGCTCCAGGCTCTGAACTTTTCAGAACAACACATCTGGAGAGCTTTCATCTACATATGCGGCTCTAATGCCACATCTCCTTGGCGAACACTGCGTGCATTGAATTCTGCTAACATAGGATGACAGACAAGTAACAATAGGAGCTACGTTGACTCGGTGCTTGTCTCATCCTAAAATAAAATACTGTGTGACGGACTAGCCACAGCTGCACACTTACAAAGAGTAGTCTGTGGCTTCTAAGCAAAGCAGCTGAGAAGTTAAAAAAAAAAAATCTCAGCTTCTCCCTCCCCACTCATTTCCACACACACATGTTAGATCTGAGGCCAAATTCCAATGACTAAAGTAGGCATATAACTAAGAATGACCTGATTTTGGGGAGGTTCTGAGGACTTGCTTTGCCCAGGGACTTTATTGCTTCAAAACTGTGTTTCTTGGGGAACACAGAGGCTCAGTTCTTCTGAAAATTGGGTACATTTGAGCAGGTGCCGTAACATTAGAGGGATTATTGCCTCGATCTCTTAATCTGTTCTTCTGGAAACAGTTTAATATGAGAGTGTAGACAAATGCATACTGGAAAAAAAAAAATGAAACATTGAATGCCCAGTTTCTGAAGCATTAACCATGCTGAGTACCACTGTGGGGGGTGGGTATTGCACGCCGCAGTACAGAAGGGGGAGCGGGAGGCTGTGCAGCGGCAGGACCGCTTTCCCATCACTGTGACACAGACCACGTGCTACAACAGGCAGTACAGGCAGGGAGGGCAAGGGATGACCGATCCCACTCAACTCTCAGAAACCCTTTCTGAGCAGTACCCTCCCTTCTCCATCCAGGTAACTCACTCATAGTAAAGATGGCAAATTTTCAAGTCAAGGCTGATCATCCAGAAGCCCAGGCACGTGAACAAGCAAGCCTCCAGTGGGCTCTGGATCCATCTGAAGCAGAAAGAGGGTGATGCTGAACAAAAAGGGTGAATTGCAGTCATCTACCTTCTTTTCCCCCTGCCTCACTCTGCATGTTGCTTGTGGCTAAGGTGGCAGGAACAGACTAATGCTTGCTTTCAAGGGATTTGAAGAGAGTTCTTAACTGTTTAAAGAAAGCTTAAAAAATTGTAATTCTTAAGCGACTTTCCAAGGCTGGTCACTGAAGGTTACACAGGGCTAGATGTGAAGTTGTATAATCCTGTTTTTCAAATGTCAGCAGGAAAAAAAGTAAAATTCTCCTTTTGGCTTTCTCCAACCCCTGAGTAATCTGATGCAGCACAAATCAATATGTTCTTGAGACAGCGTTCCATGGAAAATGTAAATCGTAATGTTATCTGATATTTGGGTTGTACAAACTCAAGCAAATTGCAGAAACTATAATCCTAGGCTGTGAATCACTGCTGCGGATCTAATCGCTACCATTCTTTTCTGTCCATCAGCTCTGCCGTTTGCAAAGCAGTGGAAGTATGGATTACACACGACTTGTACTTTTTGCCACTAACATGCTCTGATGGTAAGAAACTGCAGTGTGACCAAACAGTTTAATCAGAAGCAAACCCTGGTAGCTAGTTTCTCTCTCCTGCGTGCGAATATCCTTGCCTCTCCAACGGGAGCAAGTTCAGGAGTCCACAGCCAGCACACATCAGCCTCTACTTTTTAAAGCAGAGACCATCACAGGGGAGCAGACTGCTTAGGAGCTGTGGTTAGAAAGAAGCTCGCTAACAAATGGTCGAGCAGACAACACAAACCAACAGATGCCAAACTATTTGAAGCCTGATACAGAACAAAAGGCCTGCCTCCTCAAATGAGGGCCAGGGCTGCAGAGTCCAGACAGAAACACATAGCAGCTGGCCAGCCATGCAGAATGAAATCCCCCAATGACCGGTTTCATCATAAGCAGCAGCTGACCCATCACGATTGACAGGACAGCTGACGAGAGGGCTCATTCCTTGGGTTCCTCCCCCGCTCAGTCTCAGTCGACATTAGCTGCCACTGTGGTCGTGAGAGGCTGTTGTACGTGTTTGCATGGCACAAACTCATGTCCATGGGGAATCAGACCTATTTTTTGGCACAGTCTGCCATGAGGCAAGAAGAAATTCCTGTTTCAAGCTGGCAGAAACCAGTGAAGTCAATCTCTGCATCCCAAAACACGCCCTCAGCAAGTCTTTGGCTGATTGGGGAACGTGGGTAGGTCTGCCCCGCTTCTGCTGGGACGGAGTGGTGCTTTGACACTTGGCCATTATCCCACAGTGATAAATGCATCTGACATCATACGTCTGCATTACCATCTCCACCACTGCTGCCACAATTTTAAGCCCTATAGTTGTCAGCAGAGATGCAGGTCTGGATGGCCATGTCCGTACTTTATTAATGCCTTCATGAGCCTTTCTAAGCAGCGGTTCGAAGAGGGCAGTCTCACAGCCAATGTACGATACA
Organism: Aramus guarauna; assembly: GCA_013400195.1. NCBI lineage: Eukaryota > Metazoa > Chordata > Aves > Gruiformes > Aramidae > Aramus > Aramus guarauna. Next base: position 117,647 of record VXBL01010314.1, read on the forward strand.
AGACAGGAATGCAGAAACTCCTGGGAAGAAAGGGAAGCCACAGAGTCAGAGAGGACTTCCTTGTAAGGTGAGGACTTTGAACAGGAATGCAACAAAATCCTCTGATGTGAACTCTTCTTCAGAAGGCTGGCAGGCTTCTCCAAACCCACCCAGGCTGCTGATCGGAACAGAGCACCCTGAAAAGTCCTTGTGAAGCAAGTGATAGCATAAACCAGCATAAAGAGGGGAGAATGTCTGAGAGAGACATGCAAGCAAGGGAGGGACTATCAGCTGGAAAGTCCGATTCTATATAATGGCTCTAATAAAATTAGGAAAGTCAGCCAAAGACCTCCTAGAAAACAGAAATTTCAGCATCCGCATGCTTTTTGGTTTGCCTGCGTGCCACGTACAGCTCCATGTTTACATACAACCCATCCACTCTTCTCCTCAGAAGACCCACACATTTTAAATGGTTCTGTAATTATATTTCTTCATAGCAGCAGACAGTTTTAAAAAGAATATCAGACAAGCCAAGGGAACAAACTCTTCTTGGACTGTTTCCCATCCCTGTTATTTTCATTAAAAAACAGGGAGAGCATTGGTGCACCGAGACTACGGCTGTTTGCACTATGTGCCTGACTCGGGAAACAAGCAGTTTGTTATTATGGTTATTTCTGGCAATTCAGGCCATTACTGCTCTGAAACATAAAGCAATTCCTATTTCACCTCAAGTACTAGTCTACAGATTCAAAATGTGTGTGCTAAGTCTTAATCTACAGGGTGTCCCACCTGACTGACTAGGAAATAAATCCGAACAGAGCACAGCAAAAAATTACAATAAGTTGCCTGCATCACTTCTGGCCATATTCATCAAGCGATGGCTTATGAGTGCTGCATACTGAAAACACACAGGAGCTGGGTATTGTGAATTCTAAGCCACTGCCCATCATTTCCCTTCATCCCAAGTTCCTTTAAAAAAAGGCCAGATCCTTGGCTGCTGTCAATTAGCAGAGCCTCATTCAAGCTGATGCTGAATTAAACAGGCTAAAGATGTGCACCCTGACTCAAGCAGAAAAATCTCTCCCCCACAATTACAGCAGAGAAGCTCATCTTTGTTTAAACATTCAGTTTTACAAAGGCTTTAACATCCACATGCTCATGAAGATTGGGAATTTTGTGGGCGTCAGTGTAGGTTTCATACACCAGATTTGGGGACGTTTATGTAAGCGGCTCCTAAGAAGAGTGTACAACAAAGGGGGAAGGGGCAGTTTCAGTGGCCACAAATTGTGGCTGTGGTTCTTGTCTCTCCCTCCACATTTGGGTCTCAATCATTTAACACACCCAAAAGCTGCTCTGTGGCATCCGTTGTTTTTTGAGAAATAAAATGGGAAGCAGTACCCTTAAAATCAGCATTTTTAAAATATAGGATGTTGCCACCCCACTGCCACAGCACTTCTCCTCTGTGCAGCTCCCCATTTGATTCATGCACCCACTCCTCCCTGATGCCTCCTTATAAGCACCTCTGCTTGCAGGGCAAGGTAGCAGCTCTAAGACAATCAAGGAAGCTGTGAAGAAAAGGGTAAGGTGGGACTATTTCCCACATTTCAGGCTAGAAATCTACATGACTTATTGAAAACATACCAGGGAAGTTAGTAAGCCTGTCCTTTGCCACAGGATGCAGGATTTCAGGCTAAAATATGGGAAACCCCATATTAAATGAGAAGTCTGCCAACCCTAGGAGCTCACCCATAAAGTGGATTACTCTGTGCAGTGACAGAGGTTTTCTAGACTACTCATTTTCACATGAGCTGATAGCTCAAGGGGATGTTCAGACAGTGCTCGATGCCTTTGAACCTGACCTACAACCAGCCAATGTCAGTTCAAACCTGACCGTTGGCAGAAAACGGGGGGGCAGGGAGGGGAGGGGGGGTGGGAGGAAAGAGGAGCGAGGCATGTTGTCATGGTCTGCCTCTGTCAAAGGAGTTTGTAGTTTGAGAGAAATCAAACCAGCAGAGCAGAAAGCTCAGATAGCACTGAAGCTAAATAAATAGCATGTGTGCCAGGGAAGGGGAGAAGTTCAGAACTGTGCGGGGAGGCAGGGGCGGTCTGGGGAACAGCGAGGAGAAGAGGGACAGGATTTGGAGTAGCACAGCCATGCTCCCAGCCCTACCGAGGTCCACGGCAAGGGAGTGAATGCCTCCCTCTTCTCCATGCCCCTGTCCCGTTCTCAGTGGGACCTGGGCAACCCTTGCCCCGTGTCCCATCTAGTGAGCGTGGTGACTCTGTCACTCCTCTCGGGAGCCAGCACTAGGAAAGCCTTTTCCAGCTTCCCAGGAGACTGCAAAACAGAGAGTGCGAGACTGAAAATGCACAGGGTCAGTGCTTATTACAGTGTCCCAAGCACTGGCAACGGGTTGGGAAGGGGGGCACCACTGACTGAAACGAATGCAGGGGTTCACACCCCTCACTTCTGTGTCTCTGCAGAGGGCATTTTCATTCAGCAGAGTACACCTCATGGAAATGAACAGGCTACTTCACACTTCTTCAAAAAAGTCATTCTGCTTAAAGGTCAAGAGTCCAAAATCCACACACTCAATTGGGTTTCCTTGAAACTAATAGCACAACATAAATTTGCCATCCAAATACAGAAACTTGCCATCACCTGAGTGATTTACAAAATGCATCCTAAAAAAATAAAATAAATAGTCTCCCTGGAGGTCGAAAGACTGTTGCTGGGGGCATTTCTTTGGAATCAAACTGTGGCTCCAGTCAAAACACACAGGAACTCAGTCCCACAACATCCATCACGGCTGGTGCGTGGTGCCTGTCACCTCCTCGGCAGGAAATGTGGAGCAGGGAGCTTGGCAAAGGCTTCAGCTCTGCAGGGAGGATTAAATCTCACAGTGGGATGGTGCAGCCCTAGCAGGGTGCCTACTGGGCTGCTCTGGTTGCTTCCCCATGTCAGCTGGAGGCTGGGGTTTTGTTCCTATAAGCAGAACTAGCTAGCTAGGTCTCAGGATTTGGGGGGGTAGCAACTAGCACGTAGGAGTCATTCTTCACCCCACCCTGTGCATGTGCTGGGGACTTGAAGGGTCCTGGCTCCACTTTCTGCTATTCTCAGAGATGGTCTGAGGAACAGCAAGAGAAACTGAGCTGAAAACCATAAGAAGCCAGGCAACGTATATTAAAGACTCAGTCTCCCCCTTCCCCGATGGGACAGGGAAAAGACTGGAATGGGTTGCTGGGCTTGCAAGGAGGGAATGTAATAAAGCAAGCTTAGCTGAAACTGGGGCAGGGGATTTCACAGATGGGTGACATACAAGGAATGCAGGATCTACTTATATGTGCAGTTAAATAACCCCAGAAGCATGCAGAACTCCAGCAGACGGCTGCCTTTGATGCATATATAGCAATAGGTGCCAGCTGACAAGGAGTTATGGGCTCCTAAAATACTCACAGATTAAGAAGACAGGAAAGGAGGTGAGCTGGAAGTCATAGCCAACAGATATACATGACAGCAGGGTGAAGGAAGAAGATTCACATGTTTAATGTGGGGTTTTTTTTGTTACATGGCTGTCACATTAAGATTTATGGAGCTAGACCTTCTTGATGGTTTCCCCTCTCTCCACACAATAGAGGACAAGACCTCAGCACTTACCACAGAGTGACCAAGAGTGGGGAAGAAGCCACAGCAGCCACACAGCCTCTCCATCCCAGTCATAGCAATGTTTCAGCTGCTGTTGCTAAAGTGGCACAAAAGAAACTCACTTCCAATTAAAGCATTTCTCTTCCATTAACAGGCAAAGAAACTAGACGAAGACTGCTCACACATTGTAAAGTTGTTTACAGCGAAGATGACCTTCCTACCTTGTTTAGTTTGGGGTCAATTTGAAATAGCAATCTAAAAGGGAAAGTTTCCATAACCTATTGCCAGTTACTTCAATCAGTGATTTCCAAAATGTGGGCCACAGACAGCTGGTTGGTCACATGTGGCTGGCACTCCTCCCTTCTCATTGCTACTTCAGCCCAAGCACTTCTAAAAATACACCAAATGGTTTCCTAATATTGTATTCCCATGTGATCAGTAGCTAGTGTTGAAATGGGGATGTAAGAAAACCAAAGATGTGAGAGGTGGAAGAGTGGTGCTCCATGTGTTAGGAGATGGCAAAGGGAGGCATGGACCACTTCAGGGGAATGTGAGCTGCAAAACCAGACACCCACTTAAGAAAGAAAATAGATATGCAAAACAATTGGATGTACTGGGAAATTTTATCATTTCAGTTAAGGCTATTGAGAAGTGCGTAGATTGTTTGGTGTTTTTTTACATTGTCTTCTGTCTGCGTCCATAACCTCATCTTATTTTGGGATGACACACACTGTGCCACGACGTGTGACTCTGCTCCCCTACCACGGTGAGGCCTGGGCCCCAGGGTGTGCTGTCAGACACGCGGTGGTAGAGGTGTAACTTCAGCATATGCAACTCTGGACAGACTAGTTAACAAACATCTGTGCTATCTGAGCAACACACCGTTTTGCCGTTTGGCCACCTGAGGTTGTGCTGGGCAGTTTCAGAGCAAGTTGCAGAGGAACTGTCCACCCGTCGGCCAGTGCCCCGGACCTGCAGACCACTGCATGACCCAAACACTTGTGACTCCTCCTGACCACAGGCTCTGCACCTACCATGCGTGGGTGGGCTGCCGTGCAGCGCAGCCATCTCAAGAAGCATCTGGATCAAGACAGATTTTTAGGTCTTTCATATCAGCAAAAAATGGGAAAACAGGCCTGAGAAGTTTTCCTGACAGCATAAGGGATTCCAAGGAGGGGTGTGGAGGGTATGTAAATCTGTTAAAATAAATTTAGAAAAAGGACATGGACCAGTCAAACCTCAGTTTGTGTTCCCCGTGTGTCACTTACATTTGTTCTTGACAAAAATGGGTGGCACTGCTCTGAAGTCCCAGGGAGCCCAGAGCCTGACTCAGGCAGTTTATTTGAAGCAGTACACCAAAACGCAGGCTGTAACGCCCTGCAGATCCCTCACGGCAAATTCCAGACAGGCCAGGATCCTTGGGAAGGCTATGCGGTGATATCACCCACCTCCACATCGGGAGGGATCCGGGAGCTGGTTTGAAGAAGATCTGGGGCTGCAGGCAGGACAAATAAAGCTCTCACATGCTTTTCAGCCAGGCAGCTGCATGTAGTTCAGCAGGAAACTCTTTGTGTTATGCGACCAGGTCACAGACATAAACAAAAGGGCACTGAGAGACTGAGTCAACAGCTGGGTTCTCATGTCCATCTGTGTCATATTCATGTCACTAAAAATCAAATGCTCACAAGAGGAACTTGACATCATATGTGCATGCTGCAACATTTGCTATAAAGGGAACAGCAAAACATTCAAAAGAAGTCATGCAGTTGCAAAAGTTTTACTGCTACTAAAAGAATAGCTGAAGGGTAAGTTTTCAGCAAGAAACAGACAGGAATTTAACCATGCTGCTTACGCTAATCCCCCTGAAATTTCTCTTTAAGACAATCCAGGAGTGGACTATTCCTTTTAAGAGAAATAAACTGGGGGGAAAGAGCAGCAAAAGTTGAACAGTCACCTGAGAGAAGTGAGGGAAAGCACATTAGAATCCTCCTGGGCCACTTCTGGAAGAGATTTCACCTACCATACTGGATTTAGCTATTCAACCTCTATTGAGAAATGTGGGTTGTTGAGTCCCCATAAGGGGTCTGATGAAGTTGGAAAGCAAGAAAAGTCACTGTAAAATGACAGCAACGTGTTGTGGCGAGGGGGGGGAGCAGGCTCTCGGAAACTGCGGTGCCCAGCATTACTGTTCACTCGCCTCCACAGCACAACAATGAAGGGAAGGAAACAGACTGGAAGGACTTGGAAGAATCTGTTAAATGCATTATAAAATGCACTGCTGTAAGACTGTTGTTTAATTTATCCAGATTTGTGTTTCATTCTTGCAGGAGTCCTCTTTCCTCCACCAATGAATGGTGGATCAATATGAAAAATTTTGTTGACTCTGATAGCAGCACCCTTTAAATAAATGATGGGAGTTTTCTTCCTTAACACAGGAGAGTAAACGGTGTTGGGTCACATCCCTGTTCCTCTCCTGATTTCAATGACAGCCAGAGCAGTAGGCAACAGCTTCCCTCATACAATATGCAAGTTTTTACAGTTGCAGGAAGAAGAGTCCTCTTCCTCCTCCTCCTTGCCATTGGAGGCCTGCACACCTTAGGGAAGCTTCTCAAGAAAATGAGAGGAAGAACATAACAGCAAATTGGGCTGGCTGAGTCAGCAGCATCCTGTGTTTGAGCAAGCCCCTACAGTGCTTCAGCACAGAGAAATAAATCCTCCCAGGTTTCTTTCTACCGTGTCCCTCTGGGGAGTGAGCTGTGGAGAGCATCCCTATAACAGCACCTTCTTTCAGGTGGAATTACAACTCATCCTTGGAGTCAAAGTATAGGGTTAAAAGATGATGGAAACTGGTTCTGTAGAAAAGGACCCATCAGATAGGGTAAGCATCTGGTTGTAGTCTTGCTGTTGAAATTAGAACTAGCCTCGGAAATAGGGAAAGTGAGGTGTTACCTAGGGCAGGAGGGGGCTGAGGAAAGGAAGCAGTCCAGGCATCATGAGGAGCCAAAGCACCATTGCTTGTGCCTTGTGTGGGGAAGAAGGAAGGGCTCAGCTGCTCAAATGACTGTCCTCCATCTCCACCTGAAGTCAGATTCAGACCAGGTTGGTTGCTTCTGCAGGGAAGAAAACTGCAGTATATTGCTGCTTCTGTGGGGAAACGGCTCTCTGAGCAGAGCAGCCAGCTCCCTGTAAATTATCTTGTGCTTATCCAGGATGGGGGGAAAGTTTTTCTGGGCACCCATGATCTGGCTCTGTATGAAATGGCCTATTGGATCATGCTATGACAACTGTCAATCCCAAGACAGTTACAGACCAGTCCCTCGTCAACAGAGGTACTGAAATTTAGGAAGAACTTCAAGTGACCCGCCAAAGGTTACCGGCTGCCTTCATGTCAGCACCAAGATTGGAATACCAGACCAGCTGGCCTCCAGTCAAAGGTTCAGCCCCACCTATCCTATATATAGATTATTGTATCATATGCTCCCCCTTATTGCTATGCAACTGGGTGTCAGAGCAAAAACACAATTAAACACTGGACTTGGGCCCTGCTGAACCAGATGTTGGGAATGTTTTCCTCCATTGTGCTTGTCTAAAAGATGGCCACTCTCAGTAATCAATGCTCAAGTGGATTTTTCTAAGAAGGCTTTTGACACTGACTTCTTACAAAGGGAACTTGTTGCAATCTGCTCTTTGAAAAATCTTAAATAATTTGATTACAGTAGGAGCTGATTAAGCCTTCTTGTATCAAAGCCAAGTATTGCCTCAAGCTGAGGAAGAGACCCATAAATACAGTTGTTTTGTAGTGAGTTGTAACCCTGCTTGAGAAGAGGTGCCAGTTCTTGCCAGCGAAGCCTGGCCTCCCATGCTCCTACTGCCATCACCTAGATGTCAGCAATCTTTTGAGAGTGCTCAAAGGCTTTTCTCAAGGCTCGGGGTGATGGCCCCACTTTTATACCTGGTCTAATCCTCCTTTATATTTCCTCAAATCGGTGGTCAAGATCCCACTCCCACAGACGTTATCTTTATATGTGTGAAATTGTTCTGTACGACAGCATCTTGAAGGTGCTGAGACACAGTCATTTATTTCTGATGTGCCCTAAGGCAACATGTGGGCTATAGTAAATCAACAGAAATTTGCCACTGACTTTGCTCAGGCCCGTTTTTTTGTCTTAGGGGTCTCAATCATCCTGACGACAAATCAGGGGAAAATTTGCTCTAGGCTGGAGACTTGTTTTCCACAGTGTCTCTCTCTCACCTTATTATCACCAGTGAGTAAAACAGAGAGGTAAATTCACCCACTGAAGAGTTCTTCATTCTCATGTTTTATGCTTTTGATCCATACAAGTACCCAAAGAAATTGGTTTCCAGCTATTGGTTTAGCTCAGCTTCTTTAGAAACACAGGGTCGACTGCCACCACAACTGCCTGTGAGGAAGCAGGGTCTGATGGTGCCATACTGCTTTTCTGTTGATATATTTTCCCCTCTCTAATTTTTATACATACGCCTGTTTTAACTGTATGTACACAAATACAGAATTTGTCTGTTTGGGACTTTACGTTACTTTCATTACAAAACTGCGTAAAAAAGACAGCAAATCAATTTCATAGTCAGTGCTCACGCAGCAGGAGACAATTCATACTGACATCTGATACCTGCTGGCTGCTGCTTCCAATTATGCCAGATGCCGGAGAGCGGGGCTGTCGAAATAACAGTGTCGATGGTGCAATCAAACTAGTTAAGATTCTGGAAGTGTGTTGTGCTTGGTTCAGTGCGTCGTCAAATTCCCACCATAAGCAAAATAGTGACACCTACTCCTTTTTTGTTAACTTCTTAACTGGCAAAGAGATGCACATTAATTCAATGTAAAGTTGTATCTTTGGATATATAGCTGAATCTGCCCCGAGGCTAAATATCAAAAGATTGGAAGGAATGTGAATGAAAAGTGAAATAAACATGATAAGGATTTATAATAATACATCCTTACTAGATCCTACTACAAGGCTGCATTACAGCCCTCAAGGCAAGACCACGTGTACTGCCTGCCCAGCATCTTGCAGTGAATGCGGCTGTCATCAGATCAAATTTGGTGCCTTCCTGAAATTGGTTCACAGCTTGTTGAGCAGGAGTAGCAGGACAATAATAGGACAGGGTGTTTCTGCGGCATCAACTGACCAGCAGAGACAGAGAGGGCTACTCTTTGTACAAGGCAGAGAGCAGTGGACAAGTTTGGCTGGAGCCATAGAACAGCCCGGCCATATAGTCTGCTCTCTTCTATCTCCCTAAAAGTTAAAAGACAAGCAGAAGACCATGGCACTGGCAAAGCATGTCCTCCTTCACACTGACTGCCATCTCCCAAAAAAGCCAACCAACTAAAAAAACTGCACATACACACACAGAGGGAAAACATTGTCCCCACCCCCTTCAATGACTGCAGCATTCCCTGATCTTCCATAAAAAGTTCATCTGGAGGAGATGTAGTCTTCCCTTCCCTTCCCTTCCCTTCCCTTCCCTTCCCTTCCCTTCCCTTCATTCCCTTCCCTTCCCTTCCCTTCCCTTCCCTTCCCTTCCTTCCAGCTTCAAGCTAAGGTATGCCTCAGTGAGAGGCCTGTGAGGTCAAACTTGTCAGCTTCTCCTGTGCAAGATGGGTCATAAATCACATTGTCCAAAAAGATGAGAACAGGAGCACAGGACAACAGTTTAGCACAGTCCACAAAAAGACTCCACCAACAGCTCCAGTTGGACTTACCGTGCCAATTAGCACAGACAGAGGCTTTCCCTAGCAAATATTTCATAGAAAATTATGAACTACACATCACTGACAGCTATCCCTAGGATTAATTATATTCTCTGCAGAGCGCAGAGGATGACGCTGAGGCAGGGCAGTGGGACACCCCAGGCTGGCCTGTACCATGCCACAATGAAGCTACAGCAACTTTGGCATCTGAGTGATAAAATCACTATGCACGTGCAAATATACAAGCACCTCCTATCTGGAGACTTCCAGCCTCCAAAAGAGACTGAAATACCTGGTTTGAAATATCTTTATTTTGCAAGGAGGCACCACTTGATGTATGGGATCTCCACAGTCAGTGCAGTTACCTTTTCCATGCACAGACCAGGAAAGCAACTGCACGTCTGCAGTGGCAGCACCTACAAACAGGAGTGAAAAGGCCATAATTTAAACACTGCATAAAAAAAAGCTCAACTGAGATGGCTGGTCACAGCACCAGAAGTATTCTGTTCTGAATTGGACAAAATCCGCTAGATTTATAAGTAGATGGTCACATGAATGCTGTTAATATCTTTACAGTAATCAAAAATGCCAACTGATGCTTTAAAATGCTTTCAGCAAAGATTTTTAAATCTACTACATCTGTGTTAATCCTCAATTAATATGTTTTTAATATGCAATGGGGCTTTTATTAACAGAACAAATAACTGTCATATTAAATCTAAATTAAATGCATAGTTGGGACTCTAATTTAAAATGTTACTCTTAAATCTTTCAGACAACAAGACCTATGGCTAAATTAATCTCAAATACTACGTGTCATTGGTAATAATTTTATAATGTACCAATGCCTCAGTCTTAATTACACACCAGGGTACTTTAACTCAAAAATGGGAGAAGTTCAACAAAACTTCAGCCTCTTCACCCAGGCATCTCCACCTCCTTCTGAGGAAAATTCAAACACACAGGAGAATGCATTGAATCTTCAAATTATATCTAGTTCTGCTCATTGACTTGGATGGGATAGTGTGCCAAAACTACTTAATTAATTGTGGGTGTTAATCACTGTATTAATGACATGAGGTAGAATCCATATGTCAGTGGCAGAATGTAACATATACATTCTGTGAACAATTCGTTATGATGAGCTAGAGAACAACGTATTCAGTTTAAATATCTTAATTGAGAAAAAACCTCAAGCATGGTTCAATTAATTACTCAACTAATTACTCTTGTTCCAATAACAGACATTGACTTGCTCCACGTTATATATTTGAATTTTAGACTTACTGCTGCTAATAAAATTAGTACTTAGCTTAGATCTAATATAAACAGATTTAATGCACATCCAGGAGATAGCCAGCATTTAGCAATATCTTATTTTTTATAGCATTCATCAGTTGTCTGTCTTTTTCCTTTCCAAATTATCTATCACACTGCCTGCAAAATCACAAATTATTTTTTTTTCAGTATATTTCTAATCCAAGTGTAAGTAAGTTAGTCAAAAATAATTGGGAGTAAGTAGATGAGGAGGCAATTTCTTTCATGAAAAATGTATATTAAAAACTTTTGCAAGAAACACTCTAAAATGAAGACAGATGATGGCTTATTTTCCTAACTCAAAAACCTATTTACACTTCAAAAAAAAGTTTTCTTTTCTAAAACACATGGATATCAGAGGAAACAAAATATAAGTTTCCATAGTGGTCAGAAGCTCCACATAGGAAAAATAAAAAAATCATTTTTATGTGAAAAACTATTTCTAACTAGCTCCCAGTCATCTCAAAAACTTTCATTTTCCAGTCAAGAATTCTGACCATTTTTAACAAACATTAAAAATGTTAAAGGATTTTACAACATGTTTATATCTGGTCCTTACACTACACTAACTTTCTTGCCTAGCATCTAGATACTACAGTTCCTATTTTATTTATTTAAAAAAAAAACAAACAAACAAACAAAAACCCCACACAAACAAAAAAAACCCACAAAAAAAAACCAAAACAAACAAAAAAACCCACACCAAAAAAAACACAAAGAGACACAAGCATTTACTCCAACAAGATTATGTTATGTCTAAAATTAAATTATAAAGAACAAGAGTAATTACCAATATGTGGATGTGTGGAAAAAAAGCACAAGCACTGTAGTAATAAGATCACACAGCTAATTTCAGGCTCCAGTGCCTTACAGCTTCTAGAAGGCAGGACTTTGCCTGCAGAGGGAGTGACCGGGGAAGAAAGATCTAAGATTGGGCTGGAAAATTTTTAAGAATCATTTCTCTCAGTGTGTTTTGTCATTTATACTCAGACTCTCCCAGAGTTACATAGTACAGGGAAGTGAAGATGAGGGAGAGGAAGCAAAAGATATCTTCGAAAATTTGCTACCGATTTCCAAACCTTGAAAGAGGCAGAATTGCATTCAGTTCCTCAGACAGTGTTCACCTCATGCCTCCTTCAGCATCCTCAGGCATCCCTACCTCTTATGTACATATTTTCAGACCTCTAAAACACCGCTGAACCCTGATTAATTCTGATTAATTGTCCAAAGACTGAATCAATAATAAATGAGCTCATTACAACCAGTTGTCCCTGTGGGACTGTCACAAGGCTGATAAAGATCAGCCAGTTGCAGGAACAAGCCATCACAGATTCTTACTCTTCCCTAAAGAACAATTTACATTTACACTAAACCTCAAATTGCTACTGATGGATAACATGCTAAATGTACGTACCTTAGTCTTTACAAGAATCATAAAATATTTAGCTCCACAATATTAGCCAAAGGAAGAAAGAACCGCAGCAGAGCAGTGTTTCTGTCCCTTTCTCTACCTCAAGAGTGACATGAAGTACAAGAAATAGGATAGCAGAGGTGCTGTACCATCTTCAGCCTGCTTCAATCCACAGAAGACAGAGTCTCCTTTTGAAAAAAAAAATAAATAAATGTATGATAAATGTATAGGGAAAAAATAATTTTGAAATGTCATGTCCTACTGTTCAGACAGGGGTATGATAGATGTATAGATTTTCATGTCTTGCACATTGTATTGCTAGTATAAATCATGACAGCAGAGAATTAAGATATAAAGGAGAAAAGAAAGAAAGAAAGAAAGAAAGAAAGAAAGAAAGAAAGAAAGAAAGAAAGAAAGAAAGAAAGAAAGAAAGAAAGAAAGAAAGAAAGAAAGAAAGAGAGAGAGACTAGGAAAAGAGAAGGTGGTCTCATGAGCCAGGGATAGTGGAACAAATTCACTGCTGCAGGAACAAAATCACTGAAGAGAGCGAGTGCTTCTTTCAAAGGAGCTTCACCCACCTGCAGCACGATGCAGCTTGGTCCATTGACTCTTCCAAATTTAAAGCAATTCCTAACAGCTGAACTGCCAGTATATTCTCTGCCTCCAGGAAAAATGAGAAGTGTTACTATGAACGGCTTTCTGAGGTTTCTGATACATGTCAAGGTCACACATACGTGTATGACTGTTTGCAGTGAGGTATTGTTACTAACCGGCATCGTTTCCTTTACAGAAATGTTCAAGTGCTCCAGAGTTTTTAATGATGAGCTTTGACTGTGCTTCTCTATAGATGAAAAAGGGGAGAAGTAACACAAAAGAAATCCTTGAGCAGCAAGAGCTGGAGGATTGGCTCAGTGGTGGAGCAGGAGCACTGCCTGGAGAATACCTGCAGAGCCCCTAACGTGTCGCTAGCCCTGGATGTGCACAGAAAGATTTGGAAACCTTTCCTTGCACATTTTCTGTAGGCATCTGTTCTCCTTCCAGCTCTTCCAGATGATGAACTATCATCCAGTGATAAGAGTTTGAGTCTGAAAGCTGTTCCAACTTTACTCTGTCACAAAACTGCTGTATGACACTAAAAGATAAAAGGAAAAACAAAAGAATGCCATGCTTAGGCCTCAGGTTTCTCAGCACAGGTTTCACGACTATTGTTATGCAAATACCTCCAAAATTTCAAAAATGTGCACTTTCTGTGTTCCCTTTTCATGATATATCCTACATTTTAGGGATTCCCGAAAGAGTAAATTTTAGGCAAGTATGCTTTATTAATAGTTTATAATGAATATTAGTTTATAACAAACACTGATTGAAAGACAAAAATGGAAGGTACATATTACTGAGCAGTGATTTTTGAAATCAGGCTCCTAGTCATATCGAATTACTTATGCATCTGATCAGTGTGATCAGTATAAAGATCAAGGATTGTTCAGCAATAATTCTTTACGAGAACCACCAAGGAAGTGGAGGAAGTGCTGGGCTGAACTCCTCCAAGAAAAAAAGCTCAAATCTGTAAAAGGAATTATTCACAGAGATCTTATACAAATTGGAAAAAGCAGATACCTGGTAAACTATAGTTAGAGTAAATCTAGTTACTTTGTAAATGCTTCAAGATCTTCAGTTGCCAGGTGCAAGCATGATGCAAAATATTACTGTGATTCATTTGTTCTAATGGCACATGTGCAATAAGAAGTAAAGCAAGTCTTTTGTAATAAAAGTTTCCAAGTGGCTATATAAGCTGTATTTAACTGGCCCTTAACCAAGCTTATATTCAGAGTTCATGATAGTAAATTTGTTACGAAAGTTTAGATAGGCCATAAAAAGTAAAAATAGGAACATTTACCTATGTGGTGCCAAATATTAGCAGTTATGTTCATTCTTGGACAGCAAAGAGTGGCTAGCATCTGACACTGCTGTGCAAAGGGTCAAGCATCAACTGTATGGATCCCTCAATTTTTCCCTCAGAAAAGGAAGAAACAAGAATCTGGAAGACATTCATTTTTTTCAGACCAGGCATCCTTCCAGGCTTCTCTGGAAATGTGTATTTTCTTTTGCTCGAGCCAATGAAGCTTCATCAAGGAGACAAAATTCCCTCCTCCTGGCCAGCGCAGCCACTGGACCCTTTTCCACAGCGAGCATCGTTTCCGCAGGTGGAACAGCCACCGATGTCCCGTGTGTGGCTCCTCCGCTGGCAAGTGCGGAGCAAGCAGTGAGGAGCTTACACTGAGGAGTGCAGATCAGAGGGAGTGATTTTCTTCAGCTTGTTTAAGGATTTGAAGACTTTTCCCCAGAGCCTAGTTATCGAGAAAAATAGCAAGAAACAAGAGATGCCACAAACACTTTGTCAACTTCAGATCTTTCTGGCTTAAAGATGTTAGAGCGAGCTGTTTCCAGCTATGTCAGGCCAGTGCAATGGTTTTACTGATAGACTGAGGAGGAACAATCTGTTCCAATTCAAACGCATTGTGTTCCATAGAAAGCTGGATTTTGCCCAGGAGTCCTACATGGGACATTTTAACAGCATTAAATAGCATCTAGTAGGTCAGACTTACCAGCATGTGCTGTATTTCCACAGAAGTAGAGACACGTTTAACAGTTTGGTTTGTTGATGTGGCTGGTTAGTTCAGGACAAACCAAAACCTCTTCAAAATGTGCTTAGACTACATAGAAAAAGCTGTCTGCAAACACAGCTTTCTAAAAAACATAGCTGCTGTATTTCAGACACGGGGTATCTCTATGCCATGAATCAAGGAATCGAGGTGCAGCTTGTGAATTCTCTTTGAGATCATGGATTTTTTGTACATTTAAACCCTCATGAATATTTGCTATAGGTCCTTGCTCTGTTTTGGTTTTGGTTTTTTGGTTGGTGTTTTTTGTTTTTTTTTTTGAGGGATGGCTACATCTCTGCATCTCTGTCTCAGAATAGATTGCTCAGTCAGGACTGTAAGCACCAGTATCAGTCTTGTCTAGGAGGAACAAAATTGTAAAGAAACATTTTCCTCCAAGACTTTTGAAGAACAGAGCAGGGCAAGGGAAAGCAGGAGATGAGGTAAATCTCAGGCAGGAGAGGGAAATCAGAAGGCATTTGCTTGTACACCAGGGCACCCTTTTTCCTGCAGGAAAGCTAACAGCTGACCATGGGGAACGCTGGACTGCAGATATTAGGAAAAGAAGAACTACATGCTTCTGCTCGGAAAGCAGTCCTAGAAAGACTCCATGCCACAAAAATGTTCCTAGAAACCCAGATCGGAGACAATCCCTGGACTCTGCCCAGATTAAGACAGCTTGAAGACACGTGGCTCCAGTTTGGGGGATACACCCAGAGTGGGCTGGTGCATATCCAAGAGGGAGAGGCTGAGCAGGCTGTGACAGGGCATTAGTAATAGCTGTTGCCTTGCAGCACCTGGTAAGTGCTTTGAAGACGCTGGAGACTGAACAGCGCGGAGAGTTTCCACAGTGAAGTGGTCCTTTTCCTTGGTATTTTACTCACAAAATAATCTAGCCTTTCCTAGGTAAACATTTCCCTGTCATTGCGGTACATGTCAGAAAGCACCCAAATAAAAAAAAGCAATACTGTTGGAAAACTCTCATAACAAATATTCAAGCCTCTTGTTTACTTTCTCATGCTTTTACAATGTGAATGAATGCTAGCCATGCACCATACAGAAAAATGTCTGGTTGTGCAGGTATTTTCCCCCATGTGTAATGTTTGCCCATCTAACACAGAGAGCTCATCTCAATGTTTCCATTATATGTCAGAGCAGTTTGTGACATCTTATTTTCAGTGGGTATTCTGGGTTTTGGCTGGGATAGAGTTAATTTTCTTCATAGTAGCTAGCATGGGGCTGTGTTTTGGATTTGTGCTGAAAACAGTGTTGAAAACCCAGGGATGTTTTAGGTGCTGCTGAGCAGTGCTTACACAGAACCAAGGCCTTTTCTCCTCCTCACACCACCCCACCAGCGAGGAGGCTGGGGGTGCACAAGATGTTGGGAGGAGACACAGCTGGGACAGCTGACCCCAACTGACCAAAGGGATATTCCATACCATATGACGTCATGCTCAGCATGTAAAGGTGGGGGAAGAGAAAGGAAGTGGATGACATTCAGAGTGATGGTCTTTGCCTTCCCAAGTCACCGTTATACGTGATGGAGCACTGCTTTCCTGAGGATGGCTGAACACTTGCCTGCACACGGGAAGTTGTGAATGAACTCCTTGCTTTGCTTGTTTGCATGCACAGCTTTTGGTTTACCTAGTAAACTGTCTTTATCTCAACCCATGAATTTTCTCACTTTTGTCTTTTGATTCTCTCCCCCATTCCACTGTGGGAGGGCAGTAAGCAATGAGCTGCATGGTACTTAGTTGATGGCTGGGGTTAAACCATAACACTCCTTTTTGGCACCCAAAGTAGAGCTCAAAGGGTTTGAGATAACAATAGATTTGATTGGAATGTGCTAGATCAAATTTATAGCTGTTATTGCTATTTAGCTATTAATTGGCAGGCTCCTGTGCTTGCCATGGGGCTTGCTTGCCTTACTGTATAGTAGAGTCTAGTGCTCGTTAGTGGCTGCTTTTTGCTTTTGCTGGTCGCTGTACTGCTGTACTGCTTATCATCTTATTGCGCTGTGCCTAGGAACATTCTGATAACAGCAACGGTGATGTGCCTGGGCTGGCAGATGGCCAGGGCATCGCTGCTGTTTCTGTGCTGCTGTCCTGGACAGGCTGGAACTCCTGTGTGAACTCAGGTCAAAAGGATTGTGATCTATGGACGAGGCCATGTGGGACCAGGACACCCCAAAGTGTCCATGGCTGTGAATAAGCCCATGCCAGAGCAGGTACATCTCAAAGCATCTGTGGCCATGGTTATGTCTGTGCCCAGCAGGTATACCTCTGAAGGGATTGTGGCCCAAGGATAAGAGCACACTGGAGAAGTTACTCCTCAAAGCATCTGTGGCTGTGGATAAGTCCATGCTGCAGCATGTACATCTTCAAGCATCAGTGGCTGCATATGAGGTCATGCTGGAGGACCTCAAGTCCATGGATAAGCCCACTACAGACCAGGTACACCCCCAGGGGGACTGCAGCCATGGGTAAGGCCATGTTGGAGCAGGTTTACTTCTGAAGGGACTGTGGCTGGGAGTAAGGCCATGCTGGAGCAGGTATATTTCTGAAGGATTGTGGCCCATGGATAAGGCCATTCTGGAACAGGTGCACCTCAAAGCAATTGTGGCTGTGGATCAGTCTATGCCGCAGCAGGTATACCCCTGGAGAGACTGTGGCTCATGGATAAGGCTCCACTTGGAGCAGATATACCCCTAAGGGACTGCAGTCTGTG
>VXBL01010314.1:135300-153755 GCA_013400195.1 Aramus guarauna
GAGGAGACACAGCTGGGACAGCTGACCCCAGCTGACCAAAGGGATATTCCATACCATATGACGTCATGCTCAGCATGTAAAGGTGGGGGAAGAGAAAGGAAGTGGATGACATTCAGAGTGATGGTCTTTGCCTTCCCAAGCGACCGCTATACGTGATGGAGCCCTGCTTTCCTGGGGATGGCTGAACACTTGCCTGCCCATGGGCAGTGGTGAATGAATCCCTTGTTTTGCTTTGCTTGTGTACGCGGCTTTTTCTTTACCTGTTAAACTGTCTTTATCTCTACTCACAAGTTTTCTCACTTTTGTCTTCTGATTCTCTCCCCCACCCCACTGCGGGGTGAGTTAGTGGCTGCGTGGTGCTTGGTTGCCAGCTGGGGTTAAAGCATGACAGTGGGTCAATGAACTTCTCATTTAAAGGGAAACAAAACCAAAACTCAGTAATCCTTATCTAATGAGAATGCATGTGGATGACTTTATGCCAGAGAACCTCAAATTTTCTGTTTTCTTGCCATTTTTGGCAAATTGTTTGGAAGCAAGATTTTTGCTTGCTAGTATCATATTAGAAAGCACTGAAGGGGTTGATACAATGAGACTGGCTGGAAAGAAACAAAAAACTTGCTTCTGATGTAGCATCCAGAGACACAAAACAGCTAAAAATGGAAACAGGGACAGTTATCAGATTATGGATATGTCTTTTCTCACGGGCTTCCCTGGAGTGGGAGCTGCACAGAATCCAGCTGTCCCAGCTTCAGCAGAGCCTAAAGCTGGTCAAAAATACCCTTCTCACGTCCAAAACCTTCCACTTGCTGCTGAGTTGGTTACAAGACTCATTTTAAGATCCTGTTGATTTTTAAAGCACTGCTCAATTTAGGCTTCCATATAACTAAATGAGGTTTTGGTTCCCTGTTGCCCAGGTCATGTTCTGTACTCGGTAGATATTGGGCTGCAGCTTATACAGAAACACTGTAGTGCTATAAATCATTAAGTGTCAGAGTCTTTTTGTATTATGTCCAGCAGCCCTGGAACATACTGCTTGCAGAGATTCAGGAAACATCAATTCTGTAAATACTGTCACATCAAGGTTAAAAGCATATTTCAACAATAATTTCTTTTCTAATCCTCATAGTAGTAATTATTTTGGACTTCAATCATAATATGTCCCATTATTTTCAACATAGAGAGCATAGTTTTAGACGTGTATGTGTTGCAGTCAAAGTGAGGTTGCATGAAATATAAAGGTAAAATTTTCCATACAGCTTGTCACGTGGAGTCCAAGGAGACTTTATGTCTGAGCTGAAAAGATTTCCCCTTGTTTTCCTGGTCTGGTTTGCACGGAATTCACAAGCAGCAACGCTCATGGTGCTGCAAGCGCAGAACCTAATATTCACACAGGCAAAAGCACCCCTTGTCGCTCTTCATTGCGAATTCAAATGCATTGCCTGAGACATCACATGAGGTCATAAAACCCCACAGCTATTAACTTATACACAATAATTACTGAATCTGACCTGAACACAGCATAGAAAGTCACAGGACTGCAGATAATCAAATCAGACTTTTCTGTGAATACAGAAGACAGATATTTCCAAAAACAAACCAAGGGCCAGGCCCAGAACACGTGGGAATGATGTAAAACAAAATTAATGGGAATGAAGGCAAAAGGCAGACCAGTCCCTCTCTCCCTTTAGCATGCAGATGGCTTCTCCAGACATGGGAACAGCCTCAGAGAGCTACTCCGAGCTATGCCCGCTCACTCCAGCCCTGGGACTGCAGGGGACAGGCTTCGGTCTGAGGGTGCAAAAGGAGCCCACTGCAGGGATTTCCTTCTCGGTTTGGCTGCGGTGCCAACCATTAGGGCTGGCTCAGGCTTTCTGCCCCATCCAGCTACCCTGGAACTCAGAGAAGTTTTGACATTTCCTACACAGGCTTCTGGAAGAAAACTAGAGCCCACATTTGGAAACACTTCAAACTGCTGCTAGAACTAAGGTTTTTTTCTCATTAATTCTGGAAAATCACAGCAAGTTATCTATTGGCCTTGGTCCAGTAATAACATATTGTAGGATCCTCTTTGCTGGCCCTGGAGAAAACAGATATCAATGATGTAAACATATTTCCCACAGAAAATATTGAAGATTCTGCCATGACAAAGTTAAAAATAAAATTGTCTTGAAAAAAAAATTTCAAAGGGTAACAGAAAACTAAGAAAAAAGGTGGAGCATCCCAGGCGTACATAGGTTTTTCCAACTGAAAGGGGCGGGGGGGGGAAGAAAAATCCTCACTTCCCATTTCATACCCACTTTTGAGAAATCATTTCCCTCCAATTCAGGTTGACCTTCTGAATCATACTTGAATGTGATTATCCCCTCAAGGACCCAGAAGAAATAATATACCATGGGTGTCACACACAAATGACTAGCCTTTACCTGGCCCATCCCACTCAGCTTTGCCTTTGCTATTGATGAAACATCATTACAAAAAAGGTCAAAATAACAAATCGCTAGAATATTAGAATAAGATATTTTCTAGTCAAGAGATTCATTTTCCCTGCAACATAAACAGTAACATATGCTACAACATACCCACAACAAGAAAGCTAAATGTTAGCTTCTACATAATAAAAATACAAATTTGCCAAAGGTCTGTGCACACTTACATAAACTAACAACACGTGAGTCGGGGAGTCTCACACAAGTACTAGAGCATATGGTAAATTACAGTAGGAAGGCAGGCAGGCCGTTAGGCCTTCAGATTAATTGTGATTATTTACATACTTGCCTCCTATTCTTCCTTTCTCTCTGCTCTCATGTTCTATAACACTGTCCCAGGCTTCTAAAATTAAAGCCAAACAGTATCAAAGCTCAGTGTTTTCTCAGTGCTGGAGACGGGCTCTGCCGAAAGAAAGGACCCTGAAGCCCCGGCTGTGTGAATTCGCACGCCGAAGCCAAGCCAGGCCCTTTTTCCCTTCTGCAGAGGTGACACATCCACTGCAGCACATTTTACAGGCATCCCCGTTTATTCCCAGGAGGGAAGATAAGGTTCGGGAGGTCTCGCTGCCGCTGGTGTTGGTGTACAGCTCCAACCAGCGCAGAGGGCGCAGCCCCGTCAGGCCGCGGCGGGGGAACAGGAGCAAGCGGCGGCAGATGGTGCGGAGCAGCCCCAGCGCAGGTGCCGGAGCACCTGGCCCAGCCCCAGCTGTCACCACCGCAGCTCCCAGCCTCTCCCCTCCCAACAAAGATGTTATCGGCATTGCCGCGGACGGACTAAGAAAAGCAGGCAAATTGCAGTAGAGTTGACCAAAGGGAATTTTGCTGTTCAAAATACACCGAGAGGATATCTGCAATGCAGCTCTAGCAGGCCGATGTATTTAATGAAGCAGCAGCACAGTGGTTTCCGTGTCATTTGCGCTTTCTGCTAGTAAAATTTTTCCCCCTCTTTTTTTCTCTTTTCATTTTAATCCCTCCAGAGGTTTGCGCATGAGAGAGGAGACCCTGGCGCTCGTGGCTGAGCAGGGGCTCATCAGCTGGCTGCAGCCAGGCGACATGGCACTGCAGTCTGCCGCCGTGCCTTTCGCAGCAAGGGAGAGACTCACAACGCCCGACGGTCCCAAAACGGCATCCGGATCTGAGCAGCCTGGGCTTGACGGATACATTTCGCAGCCCCCTCAGCTGCCCACCTGCATGAAAGGGGGCAGCCAGAGCCTGCTCAGGGACGCGCCGGGCAGCTCTGTGGGGGAACTGATGGTTCTGGCACCCTGACAGAGCGGGCCCAGCTGTGCAAATGTGGGCGGCCCCTTTCCCGCATCCTGCCAGGCCGCCAAGGCCAGATCCGCAAGGCCGGCCGACCACGGCACCTGTCATCTCACATTAAAGCCGGGAACATTTGAGGGACAGAGCGAAATCGAAGCTGCAACCCGAGTGGGGCTGAGCCATCCCCCACAGGCGCTGTTGAACAGTGCCTCCTCTACGCGGGACAGGCTGGGCTGCTGCGAGCAGGACATCGCTTTTGTACCTGTGCACGCATCCTGCCTCCGCAGACCGACGGCTGGAAAGCGTTGGTCTCACAGCCACCACCACCAGTTTTCAGCGCCAGCTCCTTTCACCCAAACAGGCCCTTTGAGAGTATCAGCTCCAATTTAATGTCAGTCAGCTGACATATTCCCAGCTTTCCAACTTCTTTCTTCCTCTCTTCCTTCATACATATATACAGAGAGATACAGATCTAGATATATGTTTTAAAAGCTGACTGATTTAGATGAGCGCAGACATAAAATCAATCCCTGAGCCTATGGTCTAACCACACCTTTGTATGGCTTATAATGGAAAAGTCAGTAGTAAAATTAAAAGTGTTGTTAACTTCCAAACGGCGCTTTCTGTTGTTTTATGTTTGGCATAACTGACCAAATGGGACATGTTCACTTTTAATGGTGGTTTTATTTATTTTTCCTACAGTATTTCTTTAGTACTTTTTCCTTTTATATGACATATTAATACATAATTCAGTGAGTTTATGTCTCCCTGCACAGTCTGCATGATTTCTTGTGCTATTGAACAGTACTATTTATGACCAAATGGCCAAAATGTCTTTTTTATTAATCTTTTTCGGTCATGGGTTTGCTTGTTTGTTCTTTTGTTTTCTTGCCATTTTCTGGGCCTGCCAGAGTGCTCAACTCCTCAGTTTCCCTGTCTGGAACAGTTCGCCCCAAAGGGTCAGAATTTGCACATTTACTAAGAAAAGTCAGTCAGCCAGCAGAGGTTGAAAATACAGCAGAGGCATTAATGTGCACAGAGCTGCTATCAGCAAAGGTCCTCTTGCATTACCGTGGCACAGGAGGGGATGCACGTGAGCCATGTGCTCCCTTTAACTCTAAGACCAGCCTGTTCCCAAGCCAGCCATCCCCAGGAGCCATCCCCCCTTGGTCTTGCCGGGCCACCTTGCTGGGGCACCGAAACCAAGGTAGCACCATGGGATGCAAGCCCAGCTCGGCGGGCAGGTGACCAGACTGCACGCAGTAGCCTCAGTGCAAAGAAACCAAGCACTCCCTTCTTTGTAAACATTTGTTTCAAGCATGTCCCACTTGGTTATCAGCATCTAGTGTGCGCTTTTTAATTGAGTAATTACTTTATCCACAGGTTAAGCACTCAGTGAATCTGATCATTATATCACCATGCAGTCAGTACATGGTGTATATCCTTAAATGCCATTTCTGGGATATTTTCCATCTGTACATCCTCCTCAGGCAATAGCAGAGGACATAGAGACCTTCATTAGCCCTTATATGGACTACAGACATCCTGCTTGTTAGTCTATTATCTAACTGCTTATCAGTCACATTCTCAAGCTCTCATTATTTTACTTTCACACTGCCGTAATTACCCTCTGCATTTTTCAGGCACTCATAGTCTTGCTTCAGCCTACACACACAGATTGTACAGAAAGGAGGTTCAAATACTGATGCCATAAACGCAAACCTTTTAAAGGTGACCTGTAAAGAACTGCTGATAAAAGAAGATGGGAAGTTTCCTTTGTGTTTGTTTTCATTTCCTTTGGGTATAGGCTGTTTGTCCTTTGAGTCCTCTGAACATTGCCAGGGAACAAATCCTGCTTACTTACCTGGTGCAAATAATTTCATTGATAAAAGGTAGCTGCTCACCAAAGGTGGGCAGGATTCAGCTGAACTCAGGTAAGGAAGATGCTTTCTTCCTCGTTCCATTCCTTGCAGGTTTCTTTTCTCTCTTTTTTTCCATATTTTTAAGGCAAGGTCTCAAATGTTGTTCTTCCAACCTAGAGACAAGGGGAATTATTTAGAAATAGTAGGGAGAAATCTATCCAGTGCTTTCTCTGAGGTCTAAGGTTTCCGTCTCATAACTAAGCTTTTATGATGATAAGATACGATGCTGGACAGTCCATTGTACCATGAAAGGCCCACAATGGTATCAGCAGGTGTGAACATTCGAGCAGGACTAATTATTGTCAATGCAAGAGGAGCTGCTGCCTTGCAATCTGACTGTCCACCAGCAATCCCTCTTGGTTTTCTTGTGGAAGAGTGGAAAAACTATTAATCAAAATAAGCTGCTGCTAAGGAACAGACTCATCATCAGCACCATGAATCATAAGTAAAGAAGAAATCCAGCAAATGAGTAGTCATTTCTTCACATGTATTGCTCCTCTAAGGAGACTGGATTCTTGTGAGTTCTTGGTGGTCCATTCACAGTGTCTTGTGTCTTTCTTTTGGCTCTACTGACTTCCTTTTAAATAATATCTGAGTTTTCCCAGGATCTCACCAGATCTCACCAGTTTCCAGGGATCAATTCCCAAAGCAGCTTTTCTCTCTCAGTCCAAACCACCTGCATTTTTCAGGGCATCGTGTCTGCTGTTCTCCCCACACTGGAGCTCAACCCAGTTTACAAAATTCTATGAGCTGATATTTCAAGTACATCTCTCCTTGTGAAATTGAAACAACCTCCAGCTCATTTCATCAGCTATGTTTCACCTTATTCAGCAATAAGCATCTGCCAGCACAGAGAATAAAGTGTGGAATATAGATAAAACCATGAGATTAATTCAGTTTTACCTCTCTGTATTTCAGGAAAACAAATCATATTTACTATTTCATTTGTATAATGCATCCTCCCTACTATGCTCACTTCTATCTTTCTATTGTTAATACTATCAGAGGTACTGACCTAGGCCTGGGCATTCCAGCTCCATGTTGCTCAAATTTTAAATGCTTTTTATGAAAGCCACTTGCGTAGCTGTAATTGTGGTCTGCCAGGGAGGTCTCCATTAAAAACATCACTTCCAGGGGTTACATCATTCTGCCATAAAAATGAACACAGCTAAAAGGTACTCCTTTTCCCACACCAATATTATGCAGAAACAGAGTACTGGCCTCGGTTTATCATCCCTTCACCTTCAGTATACTCCTAGAGAGCATTAGCAGTAGAGCAGGCAGCAGCCCCTGTAGCAGGGTGCCCACTACCTCTCAGTGTAAGATCATGCTTTTAGTCTCCCATAACTTTGCCCAGTGTTACTGTTGAGGCTTCAGACTTTGGAGGTGAGTTGCTGCATCTTAGACACTGAAAAGCTACGTTAAAATTTTAGCAAAGGTGATTTCAGCTCTTGTCACAAATGATGTAAAAGAAAATAGTCTTGTTTTGCTCGTAATGACAATGGTCTCATCCTCTTGCATCCTTCCTCCACAAGGAGCGGGACTGCTCCACCGAGAGACCTTAGCAGCACTCTCTGTTTCACTGCAGGGATCAGTTGGCTTGACAGAGAGAGAAAAGCATCACCCAGGAATTAGAGAGGTGCCTTTTGCTATTACCATGAAAATCCACACACATTTGGCCAAGTTATAAACCACAGGTGGTCACTAACTGTGTGTTCCTCATTTTCTGGATGCCTGACTTGAAACCCTGGGGGCTGATTTGCAAAGTGCTGAGTGCTGGAAGCTGTAATTGAAGTCTCTGGGAGCTGTGCTTTGAACATATATTGAGCTATAAAAACACTAAGTACTCAGAAACATCAAACTGGGCCCCCAAATCAGTGGGTCCTTTGACCTTAATCTCCTTGTGACTCAGCTCCCCATCTGTAAAATGGGAATACTGTCACCCTCTTGTCTCACAGGGATGCTGTGAATTCAAATTCACTTGTGTCTATGAAGTACTCAAATGCTCTGCTGAGAGAACAGCTGAAACACCCAAGAGCAAATCAATAATTTTGTATTCAGTACACTGTTTGGATGGTGTGAGGTAAATAAGGCCTGGGCCACACTTTGAAAGAAATGGCCAGATGTCTCTGAGCATCGTGCAGCAGGGGAAAAAAAAAATAAAAAAAATAAGCTCATGTAATTAAAGACCATCTTGTAATGTGTTTACACAGGGGACCAGAGTTGCGGTTATGTGGACAACTTTAGCTTTGGCATTTCTAGAGCAAGAAAAATAACATTGCTACTGAGGGATGTTGTACAGTGAATTGCTGACACTCAACACTGTGCAGGAGGTAGGTGAAAAGTGCAATGATAAATATATCTCACAAAATGTGTAAGTTAAAGATCATTATTCAGGTGGCAAAGCAGAGCTAGGACATGCTGGAATGAAGGATGCCTGCAGAGCCTTTACTCACTGCCTCCGCATTAGGATACCACTCTTAATTACATAACCATATATTTTGCCTTGGGAACCATTGCCTCAGCACAGACTGCATTTCTTCAATATTTTGTTTGTATTCTTCTATGTATTCGCCTAGCTCTTACTCTGCTGCACATTATTCAGTCCCTGCTATGAAGGCAGAACTATTAACTTCTGTGTGAGTTCCTTATGGCTCTGGCACTAATTCACAGTTAATTTACTTCCACGGTACATAGAGGCAAGTCACGGGGATATTAAGCCAAAAGGAACCACTAATTCGGGACTCAATTTGATTTTTCAGAGGGGGTGGAAGACTTTGCCAATCGATGCAGTGGCTATTTGCTGAGAGCAGACAAATCCTGAAACTCAAGGACCTGCAACGCTATTCCAGGTACTGTGGAGCAGGGAAGGAGGCGTTTGCTGAGATGGACAGAGATAACTCTGTATTTGCTAACACAACACGTGACCTTCTTGCTCATTTGGCCCTAATCTGTCCAAGCCTCTCCCTCACAGTCCCCCTCTCTTCACCAAGGTGCTTCCATCCTCTGTTCCCCAGGCACTTAAACACAGGCAATTAATTCCTGCCTGGCAAGTAGGTCCCCAGCTCCATCCCCTGTGTGTTCCTCAAAACCTGCCTGATCCCGCACAGGCTGCCCCAGCCTCCTCCCCGGCAAGATTTCAGCTCCTTTGTCTGAGCTCCTCTCCCAGCCTCCCTCGCCCCTCCAGCTTCATTTGTCCTCTCTAGTACATCTGTGTCACTGAGAAGTGTTTACTGAGCTTATATATGCTGCAGATTTTCATAAACTTAAGAATTTGGCTAAATTTGTGAAATCATCAGAGAGATAGAGAAACTACCCCTCTAAAAACAATGTGAGCCCCCAGTCAAAATACTATCTTTCAGTCCCGACCAGTGATGGCAAAGAAAAGTCGCCAGATTTTAGCATGTACTTTTCCCTTAACCCTGTAAAAATTTGTTTCTCCTCAGAATGATGAGCTTCACTCTTCAGCAGTCACCCAGCAGAGAAGATTTCAGCCCAAATCAAGGTTTGGGGAATAAAAATAAATATTAAAGAAAAAAGAAAGACAAAAAAACTTCTAATAAGGAGACTAGGCAGAACTTGCAGCCTTACCAGTTATTTATGGAACCCTCCAAGTCTAAACTGTACTGTAGAAAGAAGATTTTGGAAGACACATTTTGAGGGGGAGACATCATGGGTATGTTGTGTATCAGAAATTTCTTTACTGAATTTCTTTTACTTTACTACTGCATTGTGTGCCTGGAACATGCTAAATATAACATGTCAGAGGGTGAAACAAATTGTTGCCTCTTCCAGTAAGTGGCTGGGAAAAGAAAAGAAAAAAGGAAGGAAGAATTCTTTAAAAAAAAAAAAAAAAGAAGGGGAGGGAAGACATAGAGTTTCATCAGTAGCTTTGATGTAGCCAACCAGCAGCACTCAATGTCACTGGAGGGCAACACCAGTGTTTTGCCTCATGCTAAACTGATGAGACCCGAAGCCCTTCTGAATGGATCTGTATGCTACAGATGCTGTAAGGTACACTCTATCTTTCCTGTTAGCATAAAAAAACAATAATAAGTTAAAACCCCCTTATTTATTTACTCAGCAACTTGTTCTCTAGAGGTCATTGTGATCCATATTCAGCTCTTGTGACAGAGCACAACTGCAACACTGGCAAAGTACTTGAGATTAATTCTAGTAGTGTGTGGGGGTGGGAGTGGTGGGGGAGGGAAGTCAAAGTTGTTTTCTTTTCCACCCGATGGGTAATAAGGGCAATGTGAAACTCCAGGCTTAAATTTTTCACAAGTGCAAGATTTCTTGTTCTGGTTGGGTCCGTGAGGAGGAGAAGTCTGACATCATTTCATTCCTGTCTAAATTTCTCTTTTAATTTCATGTTTTATGTGGGAAAGATGGCCTTCAGATCTCAAAGGGAAGGTTCATCAAACCACCGATCCCCAAGGCAGCCAGCCCCACGTAGCCTTCACACGCGGGCTCATACCCAACCAGTCTCCAGTCTCAGCCACAAACCGGCTGTAGGCAAGTCTGTTTGGGGCACCAGAGGGGTAGGAAGTTCCTCAGAACTACCAGCCACATCAGAAATATTTCATGTGATGTCTGTCCGAATACCGAGCAATTACACCAAGTCAGAAACTAGTGGCCAGGCAGCTGGGCCAGATGCCTATTAACCCCAGCCCTGGCTTTCCCTTACCCAAGTTCTGTGGTCACCAGTCGTGAACATTTCTGGGCAAAGATTTGGCCTCTCTGCAGTGGCCTGGCTGCCAGTGCATCACCCGCAGTATGACTGGAATGGATGTTCACAAGCAATAAACAAGTCAGGTGTACGAAGGGGAAACACAGGTGAGAGACAGAAGGCAGAAAGGGTACACCTTGGCACTTCTGCATGATGTGATGGTGGAGAAAGAAACAGTTAACTACACAATAGAGTAGTAAGTCAAGTGTTCTGTCTTTCTGCTATCTCCTTAGTTTTTGCTTTTACTAAGTTGGCTATTTACCCCCAGTATTGCTGCTTGCACGTTCCTATGGTTCAACTCAAGTGATGTCTTATCAGCCTTCTGCTGCTTATTCAAGTTACACAAGTCCCACTGCTCTGGGGCTTGTTAGATAAGGACAGAAAGGGAAGGAGCATAAAGACAAGCACAACGCAAAACAAGTAGATGCTTTGAGTAATCCTTTCCTTGCCTTGTGGAAAAAAGTTGCCCCCCTACCCTCCAACCCCATGTCAAAATTTAACCTTGGAAATAAAGATTTCACAGAAGGAAAAGCACTTAAATAGCCAACTGTTTTGATGCTTCACTTCTCCAGAAATGAGCTGTTGTTTTTGATATACTTATTATACCACATCTGTCTTCTAAATCACAGAGCAATATTAACATCTAGCTTTTGCCATAAATTATGAACATCTAAGTAATTTTCCTGAATTTTACAAGTGAAAATGTCACCATCTCTCGCTATCTATCTCTAGCACGTACACTGATGTATGTATTTTACCTTTTTTTCCTCCAGAAAAAGAAAAAAAGAAAGAGCAAGCACTCAAAACCATCGGAACAAAGATGAGCTGTTATTAGCATTACTTTCAAACTACGTAGAAGTTTGCGATATTAGATGCCATTCTCCTTACCCCATCCCCCATTCATACTGTGTAGAAGTGATATTCATCTTGCAACAAAAAAATAAAAAGGGGGGGGGGAGGAAGAAAACACCGCATCTTTGAGACAAATTTTACAGCACTCTGAATGATATGTGCGTTTTTTATGTTTATGAAACCACCATCTAGCGAAAAATAGCAGCCTAATATTTTGACGCGAAGGTCATTTGAAAGTTTTACTGCCTGCAAGCCAGATCCATTTTGTTGACAAAAGGCTCTCTCAGGGCTCTTTAAGGTGCCCCAGCCTGCTCGACTTTCTCTCTGTCTAGCATTTCTATTTCCCTTCCTCACCCCCTCCCACCAGACTAATTACCAGCTCATTAAGGCTGTCCTAATGAATTATGTTACAGCATTAAGAAAGGACTTGGAATAAATGCTCATTTAAGTATGGGAGGAGGGACAGAGAGATTACTACTTTTGTCAGCCTTGCCAGTTGAAGCTAACTTGATCTGACCATACTCAACATCCAGACCTCCTTCCTCCCCCCCCCAAAATCATAAATATTTCAGCCAAAATGAAGTTTAGATTGATATAAACATGCTCTTGGGAGGAATTGGCTTCCTAATGCCACAGAAAGATAAATGCTCGGGAACGTTATACTATGTGCACGTCTGAGCTTGTGCTCCGTGAGCTGTGCTGCCTGCACCTGCAAAGGGATGAGGAGTAACGCGAGGTGCAGGATGTTCTCCCCTGGTTCCGTGGGGTGGGCAGCAAGACAAACACACTCAGTGCTGGCCAGCATTTATTAATTAAAAGCACTTCTGTCATATTTTGGATGACATATGAAGCGAGGCAGAACAGCCTCCATTTAACATCATTCCACCACGCATAGTGAAATTATTCCCATTTCTCATACAGAAAAGCAGCATTGGCTTCACAAAGAATTCCCCAACCCAGCCAAAACCGGGAGCTGCGGAGGGCAGTGAGGGTATCCAGTTCACAGGTCAGGACCAGACTCCTAACACGCTGCTTCCTCAGCTGGAGCTTTACCAAAGAGTCCTTGCCAGCTTCTGTGCTCGGCTTGAATGCCTGAAGCACCAACACGTCTCATTTTTGAAAGGCAAATTTATATTTTATTAATATTTGTTATTATTCTGTTATCCTGGCATACATTGGTACCTAGGCTTTGGATCTGGCTCTCCAGGGGGATTTTATGGTCTGCAATACCTCTCCCACGATGTTTGCTTTTCTCTTTTTTGGGTCTTTTGATGTAAGCAGATGTAACTCACTGAAGAAGAAAAGCAAGGACAATGGTGCCAGAAGTCTTGCCCTGAGATAGTGATGATAAAAAAAAAAAAAAAGTGCTTCACACAAGCCTGAATTTCCTCAAAATACACCACCAACATCAATTTTCACAACATGCATGTGAGGTTTTCAATTATGGTCAAGGTAGCAATTTGCACACACTTTAAAAATCAGGTCTGTAGCTAGTAAACATATGCTAACTCTACAAATAAACGTAAGACAGCTGAACATGAGACATAAGAATTTATTCTATTCTCCTGGAATCATCTATTTTTTGAGACCTCTAAGTACTTTCAGATTTTGGCGAAGAATCATTAAAAGCAGATCAGTTAATACAGCGGCCTCTGTATTACCGTGCTTATGTATTACTTTTTTTTTCCCAAATGCTTCTTCAGAAGTCACAAACAGCAGAAAAAGCTCATTTTCAAGGAAATCTTTCAGCTGTGCCATACTGCATTTTTAATGGCTTCATTAGCACCAAGCCAAAGTAAATACCCATGCGAGCCTATGAACTAACATTCCCATGCAGACCTCAAAATCTTTTTAGCAGCAAAGGTAATAATTTAAGCTGTCTCTTGAAATAAGAGGCCACACCAATCCAGAGCTTTTGTACTTTAAAACCTGTCAATAACTGGCTACTTTTTAGGAAGAATTAGCTGCCTTTAGGCAGCTTGCACACCTAAGAGCTGGCTGGAACTGGACTGCAACACACTTTTTTTTTTCTAACACACACACCCTTTAGGATTTAGGAGATGCTACAAGCTGACCTTTATTTTATGCCCATTCATCATCTTCTAGTCATAAAAATTAATTGTAATTGCATGCAAACTTGTGCATACAGCTCCCTGCATTACATAGACACAAGTATATATGTTGTATAAACAAACAGAAAATATTAGAGAGAAGCTTTTTCCACACTACGAGACAACCTAGCAGCCAAGCAGTAGATTATTCTTATCACTCCTTTGCAGTAAAGCAGGAGGGAGAAGGCAAAAGCACATAAGGCAATTTCTGCCAGAGCAGCAGATGACAGAGCTGTTGCAGGACAAACAAAAAATAAAGTAAATTTTTCTTTCCTCAACACATCTCTCCCTCATCCCAAGTTCCTTGACCTTTTTTTTTTTTTTTTTTTAATTTGGCCCTTTTTGGTCTTTATTTCCTTCCTTCTCCTTTAAAAAGACAAAGGAGTGGCTGATAGGGAAGGGAAGGAGTGGTGGGGGGAAAATGTCCTCTCTCTCCCCTTTTGGGTGTAGGTAGAAGGATGCCAACAGTGGAGTGACAGAAGCCGTCCAGACCCTGACAGCAAGGCAGGCGGGTGAATTGGGTGGCTGCGGTATCAGCTGGGGCCATCGGCACGTCCCGCCACCTATCAGCGCTGTGCCTGGCAGCTGGGGAGATACATTTAGATAAAGCAGCCAGCAATCGTTGATAACAAGTCCCTCAAATGTCAGGCAGCACAAAGGGCAGCATTGATTGCTGCTGTACAGCCCGCCTTTCCTTTTCTTTGGTGCTCTATTTTTCCCCCTCTTTTTAATATAGCAAAGACTCTGGCTGGGATAATCTGCCTGCAGAAAAGGCCATTGTGCTGCTACATGCATTGTGTTATTCACTAAATAGAATTTATCAATGTTTCTCTGATTCCCTTTCCTTTCTCCTCCTCTTCTCCTCCATCCCCCAGCTGCTACCCAGCCTCTTCTTCACAGAGGTGGGCCCGACCCAGCAAAGGACAGACAGCGAGTCCTAGATCAGACATATGGGTTCTTTGAAATCTATGGCATAGATTTCCTCCTCTCTCCCACAGCTTTGGATGGGTGCCCAAAGCTAACACTCATCTCAGCTTTCATTTATTTCTGACACAGAACAGACATCGCTGACATTTTGGGGCCATTTCATCCCCAAAGTTGAGCCAATCTGAAAATGCAAAGTATTTTGAATCTCAGGTGTACAAGACATTCTCTCATTTGAGCTAGCCTGGCAATCTACAAAGCTCAAAGCCAACTCCTTGAGATACGCAACCACATTTGGCAGAGGCTGCTGCCCTGGCCAGGGACACCCCACCTTCTGCCCTGAGACAGAGCCAGGATTTCACAACAAGAAGCAGCTCCAGCATAAGACACAATGTAAAGGGATGAACTGAATGTGCATTCAACATTAAGGGGCTCCTGTGCTCCAATTGCTGATGCCTCTAGTGGTTTTCTTTGATTTTTCATCCTCAGCTGCTCTTTCCAGAAAATGGGAATAATGTCTTGCCCACTCCCACATCCCCGCAGCAGGCTGCAGCAGCCTTCCAGTCAGTGTTTACAAAGCAGCAGAAGTCACCAGCAGGCTCCCCGAAGGTCAAGCAGTGACACATTTCCAGCCCATTGTCCAGGACTGTCCCTCACCACAGCTCCCTTCTTCTCCCAGTCTGACAGAGGAGAAAGGGGATCCAGTCTGCAGCACGAGAAGGGGACTCAGCACTCAGGCATGCTCGCTGCATTCACATCAACATGCTCCCCCTCTCACTGTCTTTTAAACTGATGTGAATTTAAAGCCAAATCTTTGCTTCAATAATGAACAGACTGTTCCCAGCTATAAAAAAAAATTACAATCCCTGACACTTTATAATCATCATTTTAATTATTATAATTTTAGAACTCACACTTCACCAATAATAGGGCTCAAACAAAAAGTGTGGTGTCCCCAGAGAGATAAATGACAATGGGTTTTGTCTCATATGCTTGCTATAATTACAACTATTTGATCTGATGCAGTTTAACGCTTTTATATTTTCAGCATTGGTGTTTTGAATGTAAACCGCTCTGAGGGTCCTTCTGAGACCTGAAGGATTATATCTGGCTCCCAGTGCAGATGTGTTTCCAATGTTTGAGAATATCCACCTTGAGCAGCCACAGAGGTGACCACAGCCACAAACGACATCCCTGGGCAGGAACTGCTCTGCAGGGAGAGCAGGTTCTCAGCAAAAACAGCTTTATCAGCTCCTGAAAGTCGAGCGTGCAGAATGAGTCCTTGGGAGGACAGATGACATGGGCATGACATGGTGGACCTCTCTCTTCCTTGCAGCAGGGAACAACATCTTGTTCCCTATTTACAAGGGTAAGGCAACATGATGTCTATCCTCTGCCAAACCAAAGGTGTGCCTTGCAGGTCTCCAATAACAGCAGCCGCCTGGGGCCGAGCATAGGTATCACTGTGTGGTTGGAAACACAGGGGCAGGCACAGCGTTGCACTTCTGTGCTATACCCTCCCAGCGTCTATCTGGAGATTGCGCTTGCAGCTCTGTTTAGAGCTGCTTAGCAGTTCCTGATGGATTTTTCTACCCTTTTTGAAGGGGTTTTGCAGTACAAGTGAAGTTAAGTGTTCCCTTTTTTAAAAATAAATACTATTTTGATATAAGAAAGGAATGTTGGCAGAAAAAGAAAAAAATATTTTCCCCACAGAAATGGGGGTTGGCAGTTCCTGTAGCACAGTGATCTTTCATACTTTTTCCTTCAAGTCTGGAAGTGAAGGGGACAGGAGAGAGAGTTTGTCTTTTCAGATGCAGCTTCTTTGATCAGCGTCATTCACTCTGGAGAATGGAATATTGAATTCCTTTTGCAGTCAGGCTGTGCTTAAGCGCTTTTGAGTCTGGCTGCAGTTTGTGGACTTTGTGAAACATGAGTATCCCTCCTGCCTCCCCTCTGCCTTTCTTCCCTGACACAGGGATTTTCAAAGGGCATCATACTGCTTGACCTGAGAAATGGGATGTTCTAAAGTGTCCCTGGCCGTTGATCACATGCACATGGCCATGCCAGGAAATTGGGCAGAAGTACTGGAATTCTTAAATTGAAGGGTTGCATTCTCACCCCAAGCTCATGGGTAGAAGATGCAGGACAGGGAAGTCATAGCCATGTACAGTCCACCTACTAATTCAGGAGCCATCGCCATTGCTAAAGAGAAAGGACCTGAAGAAAAAAAAAAAAAAAAAAAAAAAAACACCACAAAAAAACCACAAAACACCCCCCAAAAAACCTATTAAACTCTTACAATTCAATTTTTGGCAAGGGACAGTATTTTCAATTATCCTGAATGTCTGTTAATGCTGATATAACCAAGTCTGCCAGTTTTTCCATTGCAAACCACAAATTTCAGGAGTGTGTAAAACACTGCCATGCAAATACATAGCCTGCAGTGAAACTTGGCAGATAAAGCTTCAGCTGGATAAAGGTTTTATAATAATCTTTGTTTAAAACAAAGTTAATTAAATTTGGGTTTAAGCAGAGTTTCAACCATTTCTAAGTTACGGAATAATGCCAGGACTTAATTGCACCTTTTATCCAAAGATCTTTAAGTACCGAGGCATCACGTAAGCCGAAGAACGCAGTTGGGAGGTTCGTTCCCCCTTACACTCATCCAGAGCAGGAACAGGGAGGAGCTGGCCTGGGTGTCCCTCCAAGAGACTGTCCGGGGCTCTGGGCGCTGCTCTGTGATACCCAGCTGTTTCCGCAGCCGCTGCAGACAGACGGGGGAGCGGGGAATCAGCACCGTGCAGGTCCCAATGGCTAGCCCCTCTCCTGCCCCTCCGCCCAACCCAGAACACCCCCTCCATCAAGAGGAGTTGCTACATATTCACTGTATGCTGAACCCTCCCTCTGCGCAGCTCTATTTTGCCCAGGTGGAACAGAGCACATGATAAATCAAGGCCAGGGAGTTTAAATGCCTCAGTTAAATTGCACAGTAAATTAAAGAAAAAAAAAAAAAATCAGGAATACAGTGCTGTTGTGAGTCCCAGTCAACTTCTGTACTAGGGAGGGAGTAGCCCTCCAGAGACTCTCATTTTAAAATGTATCTGTTCCCCAAGCTGAAAATCTAATCAATTCATCCATACTGTGGACTAATTACTTTTGCTATTTTGTATTGCAGTGAGGACAGGGAGGGAGCAAAATATATTTGGTCTGCTCAAGAGCGGCTACTCTACTACATACAACATAGAAAAATGACTATATTTTATCAAGACATAAAATTGCTTTAAGAAACAGAAATAAGAAAAAGTCATTTAGTGCCAGGAGTGAAAAAATACTGCCATGACAAGATACTTTCTAATAGTACTTAGCACCAAGTTTTATAAGGACAGATCCATCTTCTCCCTATTTTATAGCTGAGAAAACTTGAAGCAGTTTTGTCTCGTCCTAATTCAGTGACTTAACAAGTGCAAATTTCAGTTCAAGCTGACCCAAGCCCCATCTCCGTGTGTACACCCAGCCCTCGCTGGTTATCTGACAGTGGGACAAATGGTCTCTTGGACCTTTCGCTCTGTAGGCAAGACTACAGCCACGAGAAAACCACAAGGATACGGGTGAGTTTCTGATATCTATGCTTGCTTATCAACAAGGAGGAGATAAACGCAACACAGAAATTCTGCTTCTCGGGCAAGATACTGGTGGCCTCCCTGATAGCACGGGACTGCTCTTGCTGGGGCTGCAAGCCTTTACACGCACACCACCCACAAAAAGCCATGCAAGCACCACTCAGCAAATACTGCATTATCTTGATTTTGTGCACTCCTTGCTTGTATGCTTTACCCATGATTCAGCTTCCCCCACTGACAAAGGCTGAAACAGGCCATTGTGCCCAAGTGTCTTTCATGACACAAGCCTAAACAAATTGAGGTAGGGCACCCTTTGAGAGCAGTCATTTTGTCCCCTCAGGAAAGCGGCCTGCTGATGTTTGATAGGCACAAACAACAGTGCCTCCACCAGGACCTGGCCTGCAAGGAGCTCAAAGTACTTCAGACAGAGCTGTACAAATACTTTAGTTAGCCCTATGTAATTACTGTAGGGGAACTTCTTGGAAAATCTTTTTATGTGGATTAAACCAGGGCAGGGACTATTCCTTGGAGGCGGGGTGGGGGGGGGGGGG
>VXBL01010314.1:159639-212613 GCA_013400195.1 Aramus guarauna
CTGAAAAAAGTCGTGACTTAGCTCAGCATGTATGGTGGGGGCACAGCTGATGTTGGCAACCCAAGAGGCCTTGGTTGCTGTGATGCAAGTTACATGCCCAAAATTTAAGGAAAAAGTGTGTGCACCAGTGACTGCAGAGGAACTGTAATTAGTCACAGGCAATGACAACGGAACTTCTCCTGAGAGCACAACATCAAAACTCACAGGTCTGAATAAAGGTGTTTTGTTTTGTTTTAAAAAAGCACCTATGATTGGAGAGAGTGTGCTTGCTCATCCAAACAGAAGCCTGAGTCAAACTGAATCTTGTTTTTGAAGATGAGTTTCCAGTGTCTCTGGTAATGCTCCTGCCCAACATGAAGGTAGCCTCAGTCTGTGTCTTTCTAGGCAAACTCTGCTGAGCAACTTGCCAATGAGGACTTACATGAGGACTCAGCTACTATTAAAAAAATTAAAAAAACCCTCAGCTTGTATTGTAGCATTTTTAACTTACACAGACCAGCTCAAACAGTACAAACGAACCATTTGAATAATCACACTTCAGAGTGGAAGGAAATGGGCATCACTAGAAAGCCACTGACTCTGTTCCTCCCCTAACCCTTGACTGGGACTAGACAGAGAAGCCACCGCAGAAGAGCTCAGCTCATTAACAACAGTGATAGTAAGAACCCCAGAAGTCTCAGTCTTGTACGTACATGAGCAAGCACAGCACTGACACGGATGCAGCCACCCAAGTGTAATTTCAGTGCATCTTCAATCTCTTGAGCTGTATTGACTTAATGCAAAGATATATTACCTCAAATTTACAATAAATACTTCAGCATTTATCCTCTGCTTCTTTTCCACAATATTTACTGATTTCACACAGCGTAAATTCAGAGACTGGAACATAATCTTAACTTAAAGTAATTCATGGAGACATGCCTATTGAATGCCAGTGGACAGAGCTTTTGTTACAAAACTCAAGGTTTCAAAACTTCCAGTAATTTTGTGGACAATTAGTGATCAAAACTCCAGTTTCATGATAATTGATTTTAATTAAAAGTAGGTTTTCTCCCTAAACTTATCTACAAAGCCTTATTGTCAGTGTGCCAGCAATCTCACATCTGAGTTCCCAACATCATATGCTGCACCTTTGAAGCTGAATAATATTGTATATCTTAGATCACCACCTGAATGGTCTTTTAGATGAAAAAAAAGTACAAAACATAAAATTACATGAGACGACAGAGAATTCATTTTAAGGACTCACTATCCAATAGAAGACAACCCTCCACATTCACTCTCCTATAAGAGGCAATGGCCAGAGGATTTTATCCAACTCGAATCTAAAGAAATCAGCTCTGCCTGGTCCTCATGGGATGCTTTTATGCAAGTCCTGATATTGCAAAGTCATCCACTAGGTGATTACAGCAATCAAGACGTTGGAGGACTATAAATGGTGTGACTTTCACAGCCTACCAAAAACCTGAACTTTCTGTTCTGAAGAAGAGGAACAGAACTGAGAGGCAGTAACTGCTGGGCATGCTCAGCCATTGGAGAGCAAACTTGGGGAATATAAAGTAATACAGGCAACATATTGGAGTTTCAATAAGGACAAAATGGAGCAATAAAGGATAAGAAACAAACAACCCAGAATTGGATTACCAAGTACAGTCTTACTAGATTCGTGCTTTATATCCTACTTTATATTGCATTTCACCAGAGGACACAATTTATTATGAGCTGGGGAAGGAGGGCTACATGTGTAGGTGTATGTGTTGGGGGAGGGGGATGTTAATGAGGAAAGAACAAGTGAGAGTTAATTACAAACATTTCTTGAATTACTATTTCTTATTTTAGTCTCAGAAATATCATTAAGTCTAATAGTTTTCTTTAAAGAGTGTAGAGAAATGTTTTTCCTTTCAGCTGTTTTGCAGGGAGCAGGAAATAGGCATAAAGTGTGATAATAAAATACCATTATCTACTATCTACTATCTTCAGAAGATTTCAACATTGCTTTGAAGCTGCTGAGATAGACTTGGGCATAGCCATTAGGACCTCTTTTGGTGAGAAAAGTGGAACAAGAAGTCTCCTTATTCCAAAGGCTGCTCACACATGAAATCTGCATTTCTGAGTGAAGGAGAAACCATTCTTCTCCTTTTACAGGTAGGGAGAGCCTTGGCTTATTGCTGTCTCTTCCTGCCTTTTACCAGCAGCCAGCTCAACTGGACCAGAATAGTAAAACAAGATCTTCTCACTGCACTCTTTTGCAGCATGGTACTATCAGAGCAAGTGTCACAATGCCAAGGCTGAGAAGTCTCACCTCAGCCTGCTGCTGGGAGAAGTTGTAAAGTCACAGCCCAGTTCAGTGATATCAAGCAATGCATGTCATTTAAATGAAGCATTTAAAGGACTAGAGTAAGGTCCCACTATTTCAGCCAGATATATCCAAGGAGATTCTCACCATCACACGCCACGTCTGCCCCAATCCTGAAAGTCTAACTGCAGCACGAGGCCCTCCTAGCTGAACATCCTCTACTCTATTAATAGGGAATTAAAATGATTAATGGAATTAATCTGTTATGCAGACTGAGCACATGCTGTCTCCATTTGTAGATGAAGTGAGAAAGCAAACAACTTGCCTACCAAGGGAAAGACTTTCTGACCCTGCACCATCTACTCCCCTTCCCAGAACAGGCAGACAGCAAATTAAGTCTAAACTCTGAAGTGCTTTTTTTAAAACTACTTGACTTCTACTGCTCACCTCCACAAGTTCTATCAATTTTGAGCTACAGCCCTCTCCCCTCAAAGGCCCAGAGATGCAATCACATATTATGTCCAGGTTGGTTCATATTATTTTAGGGATTTTTCTAAGAAATATTTTCGTTGAGCTAAGCAGCTAGTGCAACTAGTTTTCCCTTGTGTGCTCCGATAATGATTTTTACCTAGCAGCAGCTGGGAACCAATAGATCTGATGTCTTTCTGGAGAAGCTTCTGTTCCTAGGAAGGTCAATCATCAAATAGGATTCATTTTTCACCTGAGACAAGAGAGATGTTGAGGTCTTATAGATCTGTGTGATGTTAAAGTTTTGCAAATAGCAGAGAACTAGCTTTCAGTAATTACCTTTCCTTTCAGAAGGAACTGTAAAAGACATCTTTGAGTAGGCTGTATTTATTACAGTAGTAAAAAGAAAACAGAGTAGAAAACAATGAGGCAATTAGTAGAAGTTCCCTTTGTTACCTGAAATATAACAGCAGTTTAGATACGTGGCTTCCATTTCTGTGGTTTGGGACATCATAATTATGAGTGGAAGACCTATTTCAATCAAATATTTTGTTGTTGCTGAAAATCAGCGATTTCCTGTAAATCAAAACATCTCTAGGAATGCAGCAATTTCAGCCACCTACCAATGGAAAAGTAGGAATCTGCCAGATTCAGTGCCAAATTGCTGATGCAGGATCCCTGCAGACCATTTGGCTAAATGCTTCTGAAATAAGGTGAGATGTCTTCCAGGCTCCCTGAGATCCCAGACTAAGCCAGTAGTCCTTAGTGGAGAGATGGGAATCCCAGGAACTTCAGAATCCTATCCTGCCCATCATAAAGATGGCAGCTCAGAGAACTTGGCTGAACCAAACCCCACCCAGCCTTGGATTTGGATGCTATGCTAAAATTCTATTTCTAAGTTTTAAGACTTTTTTTTTTTTTTCCCAGATTTTTCTTTCCACAAATATTTCAGAAAGTTTGCTTCAATCCAGAGCAGATTTTTTCCTCTCCCAAATATCCCAAAGGATGAGAAAGCGCAAGTTTCATTTCAGCTGTAAACATAACGCAGTTTTTGCTTTACTAATTATGCACTATTTCATAAGTCATCCTTAAGCAGCTTGCTCTAGAGAACCGTTGCCAGAGCAGAACCCTGCATCATATCAGTAGTACTCTTAGGATCTTCATGATAGTGCCGGGCAATAGAAATCTAATGGCAAAGGAATTAACATAAAAGCAATATCTCCTTGTTTATGAGTGACTTCTGGCTTGCCTAAATTCTGGCATCCTACTCTTCAGAGATCCTGAACAATGAAGGCAGCTGTTTGGTAGCTTTTCCTGAGGGAATGGTGTAAAGAGGAGAAAAGCAGAGGTAGAACAAATTGAATCATAACATTTAGGCCTTGAGCTGCAAAGCACAATTGGAAAGGGAAAGCAAACCTGATGTACTGCTTCCCTTCAGGTACTGCTGCCAGAAGAAGAAAGCAGGAGAGAAACCATGTCAGGACTTTTCTGGCTTGCTTACTGCCAGGGAAAGATCAAAGTTACATGGAGGGCCCTAAAAGCCATTTATCTTCTTTGCACTTTAGACTTGTCTGGCAGGACAAAAATGAGAACAAAAGACACAACCACACCGTGAAAGTTCCAAATTGTAAAGCGAGAGAAACACAGCTATTTCAAGTTTTACTATTAAATGGACCACATTTGCAAAGCTTTCCAAGAGCCCAGGCCAGATAGTATGTAATCACAGATCAGAGTTTCTGATGAATCTGAAGGCTAAGATGGGATTTTTGTTCAGACTCATGTAGTATTGACTTGTTGCTTGGTCATGGTTTCCCATCTACAACCAGACAAAGGTTAGTATATTACCTAGAATTTCCTTAAAAAACCCCAACCTTATGAATACTTCTGAACACTGAAGTGTTAACTGAATGAGAGGACAAACGGGCTGTAGTCCTCCACCCACTTTCTTCTAGTTAGCCCTGCTCCTTGAGGCATTATTGTGGTACTTATATGACCCTATTCCAGGCCCACAGTCCCCTGTCTCAGGCTTTGGCTCTGCTACACTCACCATCTGAGATGATACAACCTGACTAAAATCATTGCATGAATATCCTCCTATATTATATCCATGAATAAAAAAAATTATCTAGTCGTGTGCATTTTCCAGTTTTACATTATGCTCACAAACAGCTGAGTTGCCTGAGAGATGTCATCAAGGGTAAAAGCAGGAAAGAATAAGCAGAAAAAAACACTTTTAAATATAGTTGTAGGATATATATATGTCCTGCCACAATGTAATTAAAGCTTAAGAAGTTCATAAGCCCTTGTTAAGTTATTAGAAATTGCATTAGCATGACAATGGTGACTCACTTCTTCCCATGTCATCTAAGCATTAAGAACTGTGGGTGGAGGTGAGGATTTATAAAAAAAAAATATTTTACAAATAACTATTAGGACTATTATTACCTAGAATAAATGTAAAGAGCACAATGGGTTCTTATTATTCAATCGATTGACGAGTCACAAGATGAAGGAATTAACAATGCTAAATGACTTCTTTCTCATTAATAGGAGAATTGAACTGTACAAGGTGTAGGAAAGAGACAGTTGAATCTGCTGAAGAAAGTTTTATTGAATTCAAAACTTGTAAGAATCTAAGCATAGCAAGTGGAAGAGCGTTAGAGTACTTCCAGAGGTCAGCCGAAGCACAGGTATACACACGGGAACTGCAACATTTTTTGTTGAATGAACATTGCTATCTTACACCTGCACTGACATCACTAGTTAGCCCCAGCTCAATAACCCCTGGTTCAGCTAGGAAGCAGCCATATCATTGCTCCTCAGTAGGCACCATGGAAACAGATGAACAGAGACCACCTAGCAGACAGCCAGAGAGCAACCATTGAAAGTAGCACTTCCGTAAGTGTTTCCTATAAAGGACTAAAGCTTCCTTTTTTTACCAACATTATTTTGAAAGAGTAAAATGGAGACGGTAATCAGTAGATGAATCGCTGGCAGCCACACTTACCAACAGATAAACCCGTGTTCTGGCTTCCCCCATATAATTCTTCCTTACTGGAACTGATCTGTTCCCATAAAAGCTTATGATTACCATGTTAGGGAAAAAAGTCCATTAGAATTAATAGAGCATAAACAACTTCTTGCTAACTCTTTTCATTGGTACTTCAACTCAGAGGTAAGATCAAGTGCTGGCATCCACCTGTGCTACAGCAGAGCATCAGTGTGTAAAAACAGGGAGACAAGCTCTCAAAGCTTGAGGAAAGGAAATCCCTGCTTTAGGTTTCATTACAAGTAAAGCTAATGGAACAAGATCAGATAGGCATTTTTCCACCCAGTTCTATATGTTATTAAGTCTGATGAGATATTCTAGGACAACATATTCAAGTTATTGTGGATACAGACTCATATTTCAATCCTATCACGTTTATCTACACACAAAAGACCAAAATTATTCCTCCTGCTAAGATAACTATGTTAGATGATACAAAAGGAAACTGTGCAAGAGACCACATGGATTTACCTCTCCTTTCCTGCCTGTATTGGAACTTATACAAAATGACCTCTTGT
Source organism: Aramus guarauna (assembly GCA_013400195.1). Classification (NCBI taxonomy): domain Eukaryota; kingdom Metazoa; phylum Chordata; class Aves; order Gruiformes; family Aramidae; genus Aramus; species Aramus guarauna. The sequence goes on from VXBL01010314.1 coordinate 165,971, forward strand.
CTTTTCAGAAAGACAGTCAGTAGGCATTTATAGGTATACAGCAGAGAAAGAAAGTAGCATGATAGTTACACGCAATACTTATTTGGTGCCTAGCAGTGGGCATATAAAGGGGATTTGAGGGGCAGATTTACAGGCAAGGAAGCAGCAATTCAGAAAGCTCCTTCAGCTGCTATGTATAACATAAATAATGGAAGTTTTCAGAAGTTTTTGTTTCTATCCCCAGCTCAGTGCCAGAGTTTTTGGAAACAAGCTTCATAAACCAATCACAATGATTTTAATTAGAAGTGAAAGCAGCTTACAGCATGCAAACATGTGGTAGGTAGCAAGTACACCTACAAGCTGATTAGTATCTTCCTTAGAATTCTACAAAGGAAAAGCCAAAATCCTACTTTTATAAAAATAAAAAAGCCCAGGAGACGGACATAAAATAAAAGAATTAATTCATGCATAACACACAAGATTTTGGTGGGGAACAATATATTATTTTTCAACTCTGCAAGCTCCACGTATACACACAAAGCACATTAAAACACCATTATTTCCAGCTAACCACACTTTCTGCCAGAAGTTGCCCCCTCTGTATGAGTCTGTTGACAGGACCATTTGCCTTTGCTTAGCCACACCTACTCCCAAACTGGCATTTTTGTTTTTGTTCCACATGGTTTGCACAGGAGGAGCTGAGACAGGGGTAAGTCCTCCACCTTTGCAGGCACAGGAAGGACAGCAAAGGACAGCAGTATCCGTTTTGTATAAGAGCCATCGTGCTGGTTCAGACTAAAGGTCCATCTCAAGTACTTCCCTAAAATACTATCGGAAGATCCACTCATACTCTGTGAAAATCCTAACCTCCATGCCACATTCTGTCCTTACTCACACTCAGTGCCCACCCACGGACAAGTTTATCAGTATTTTTCATTGCTACTCTTCACTGACATGTTTATGCAATCCTAGGCTCTTCCTCTGGGAAGGAATAAAATCCACCCAGGCAGAGGGGATCCCAGTAAGTCAGGAGAATATCCAGATTCACATTACATAGGAGGGGAAGAAAAGCGAGGATGAAATCTGAGTGTCCTCTCAACTCTGCCTCAGATGTATTGGCAGATACTAAGGAAATCACATTCAATACATCCGTTTCCACTCCTGTGATTCAAGGATATTACTACTACCCAAAACTGTAAGTATATGTGAGGTTTAGTTCAGTACACATATGATACTCCAGATTTTAAAATGGAAAGCTGTATACAAGTGCAACCTATTAGAGTATTACCAAAACTGAACTCAAACATCAAGGGAATGTTTTAGTGGAAAAGAAATGAAAATCATTTCTCTTTGTTCTCTAGATTCCAAGATATGAGCAACACTGTCAAATACCTCTAGAAAATAACATTCAGTGAAGAATCAAAGGCTCCCTTTTGTGAAGACTGTTTCATTATAAATTCATTTTATTCTGAGTCAGAAGACTCACAAGTCTTTCCTGAGTTCTGTTTGCATGCTCTTCGAATTGTTTCCCTTGTTGTCATATTCCCTCTTGCCAACACAGTAGGAATAGAAATCCTAATGCACTGCATTACAAGCTACCCAGCTTTATTAGGTTGCGTAGACATTACCACAGTTTTAATCTATTAAAGCCATTAGTATTTGAAAATTATGGAGCAATTATTTTCTAGATCATAAGAACAAACAGTAAAACAGTGTTAACATGTATGAATAAGACAAAATAGAAATCAGAATACTTCAGGGCTTTCCAGGGTGATTTTATATTAATCAGGTTTTCTGTATCTCTCTTCTATCCCTTTGCATCTCCCCTCTCTTTTTCCAATCTCACAGACTTTCTTCCCTCACTTCTCCTGTCCCAGAGACAAGAATTGATTACAGAGAATATAAAGAGAATTTTTTTGCTGAGGCCAGGCAACTGACAGGTCTCTCAGGACTGAGGGCAGTCTTCTCTACCACAAAGGTATTGGGTGGGGAGAGGATGTTTGCTTTCTTTATTTAAACTGAGATAAATTTGGGACTGTTATCTTGCTGTAAAAATGCAAGGGGCCATGGGTGCTTGCAGGTTTTACTAACAGCTAGGCAAGGTCAGCCCTATTCCAGACCCCGATGATTCAGCCTCAGCTAATTCACCTCCCAGTAATACCAAAATGCCTTGGTTTATCCACTGCCCTTTCATTGTGTAACAGCCGTGGTACGAGTTGTTCTGTGTTAAAAACTGCTTCCTTGTCACTGAAGACAAAGTAAATTGTTCTGCCTAGTAATAGCTTTAAAGAATGCCTATCTAACCAAGCTCTGTAAGCACAGGGTTTGCTTACAGCATGCAAATTGCCCCGCAGAGGTTGTCTGGCACCCCCTCAGCTTAAGCCAGCATAAATACTTAGGTAGATTGGCACTCAAGTTTCCCCAAGGTGCATGTCTAATCATGGCAATTCTCTCCCTTTGGCTTTTCAGCCTTTTTCAGTATTAAAAAGAAAAGGCTCCAATAAAAAGCAGGATAAATATGCTTCATATTTAGTGACAGAAAAATTTCAACAGGTTCAGATAAGCACATGGACTACCTACCATCCATAAGGAGGGAGTTCCTCAGGTAATGGACTCTCTCAGAAATACTGGCTCTACTGAAATAAATGTCAGAGCTCACATTGACTTCAACAGAGTAGCAATTTTACCTTCCCTAAAGTGCCAAAAATTACAAAATTGCAGTGAATATCCACGAGACTATAGACAGTCCAGAGATTTCAGATGCTTTTGTTTAGTCAAGTCATCAGTACCTCATAAAGAGGCTTGGCCATAGCTTGTAAGTCACTTTTGCTTTAGGTAAAAAGGAGCACACAATAAGAGACATATAGTCATTTGCTTTATTGTAAACCAAAAATGTTTTAGTCAGAATTTAAACAGTGCTCAGGTGACTTACTCTATCTGGTCATGGCCATTATCCCCAGATTCTTAGGTGCTTCCAGTGCAGACAAATGCACTCTCTTCATCTGCTTTCTTCCTTTTCTCCCTTCAAGCAAAGTTTTGGATAAATTTGAAGTGTGACTTGGCTTAGGCCACTGTTAAGAAAACCAGACTTATAAACTCACTACTATATGAGATCATTTTAAAAGGAATCTTTAAAAGATGCTGGTTTATGGCTACCTCTAATTTTTCAAGACAAAGGGTTATCTCACCTTACTGCATGAACTAGAAAGGGTTTTTTGTGGGTTTTTTTTGTTTTGTTTTGTGAAAGCCTCAACAGAAGCACTGTTGTTATATGCAGCACTTAATAATAGCCTCAAATGCATATTTAAAAGCAGAGCTGGGAAGCTGCACTAGAAGGCAGTTTTGCTTCAGCTCAGAAGTCCTGCCCCCCTTTGGCATAGCCCTCAGGAGGGTTGAGATTACTCTTTCTATGAGCTAATTTGAGGTAGTCTATAAAATTTTTTTTTAATTCAATTTAAGGGTGGGGGAAGAATATCCATGTCCTAGAATTTATAGTTCACTGACATTTCCTCAGGTGAGGAAAACTTAACTACCAGTGACCTTACTAGCAGCTGTTGGCAGTTACAAATGGATGACAGCACTAAGAAATAAAATAAATTTAAAAAAATAATAAATGGGCCTTTATCATAAGAAGAACTTTTCATTTTAAATTCAGTGCCTTTTGGAATTACAAGTGACTTGGCCAGGTTTCAGGATTAATGAACACTCACTTGTCAGGTTCAGTATGTCTATATATTGTGCAGTTTACTGAGACGATGCAATCAAAGCTTCCCCCCTCGAGTTTGGAATGACCCTTTAAGGACTTAAGAGAAGTTTTAGAGAGAGAATTAAATTCACAGGTGTGCCTATAAAATTAAACTGCTGCTTCCTGATAGACCCATAACTTTTCTGAGACATTGAGTTTCTGAAGAAAGATTACAGCCTGACCCAAACAAAGCAGTGGCTGTAAAAGTTGTGAAAGCTACCACAAAACAGAAAACTGCTCTTATCAAAAATTGCATAATATTACAAGAAGCTTGTATCTCTTTATACACACAGACAAAAAAATCTTAATGGAACATTTCACTCACATACAAAAGAAAATTCAAGTTTTCTCCTCCTGCATATCTAAACACCAAAGCACCTGGTAGACTGTCATCATAATCTGATTAGTAAATTTTCATGGGTCAATATAATTTTCTGAAATATCATTTAAAGCAAGGCAGCAATACCTACTCAGCTGTTGGGGTCAAGCAGCTGGCCTGCAAGACTGTAAATGATGCATCACATGGCTGAGGGAGCAGCCCTCAGAACAGCTAACCCTGCTGTCCTCCAGCCCTGGTGCTCACCAATCAACTTCTCAAGCTTCTGCAGCTTGAGGTTATCCATGTCCTCAAACAGGATGAGCAGAGGGCTCAGATGCCTGTTGTAACTGGAGCCAAGTAGGGAGCTTCCACCAAGCAAGCTGCAGGGATGGTTATTCTGGCTGGCACGCAGTTGAAAGCACTGGTATCTTCTGCTGGCTCAGATGAGCTCTGGAGTAGCTATTTCTTTACAGCACTCTCTCCTACACTGTTAATCCAGCTGCCACCTCTGGGTTCTCAGGGGAGCAGTGGGGCAGAGAGTGACCCTGCTGGCAGCAGCAGCTGCCACCCATACCAGTCTGCTTCCTCCCTCAGGGGATGCCAACAACACAAGAGCAATGGCTGTGCAGGACATATAGCCTTTACCAAGCTGTTCAAGTTTATAGTCTAGTTTGCCAAAGTCAAACAGAGCCAGTACCAGCATACATTACCCTTGCCCTGGACTGAAAACCATGGCGGCACATAAAGAGCTATGCACCAAGTCTGCTCCTGAGCGTAAGCCTACATGTCCAGATATCAAAAGACTCTAGGTACCAGGAAATCCAAAGCAAGGTTAGATAGCAACATGGATGTACTCAGAGAAAACTGAAATAGCATATGGATCAAGCTCCTTCCTTTCTTAGTTCACAGTCACTTATTGTAGAAACAGCTGTACAAGGTTCAAACGTTATTTGCATGCTCATCATCAGTTATTGTGTACCTGCTGAAGGTCTAAAGAGACACAATAGAGCTGGCAAAATAGACTATAGGGGCATTTCTCATTCCATCCCAGCCATGTTAGCTTCACTCCCCACAAAAAAAAACAACCAAAACAGCCCAGGGCCCAACACAAGACCACCAAGGAGCTTTCCCAGGCTCCTCCACCAGCTCAGCTGCAGACCTAACAGCCAGTTGCTGAGAAACAGTAACAAATAGCCTAAGGATGGAAAGAACACAAGTGGACCTAGCTGTTTCCATCATTAATAACAGACTTACCTCAGGTGAGAGACCTATCATCACCTGCTGCCTATACAGAAGGCAATCAGCTTATATGTTAAAGTTGAAGAAGTACAACACACCCAGATGGGGCTGCCCCTCCATGGTGGGGGCAGGCATATGTATAATATCTTTGCATTAGTATGAAGAAGTCTGTAGAATGGGTTTTGAAGAATGGTGAAAAAAACCACTCTTGGCCAAAACCATTAGGTTGTTACAAAAGCTATGTGCGTGTGACAGGCCTGTGACTGAAGCCAGTGTGCAGACACAGCTCCATCTTCCTCCTGTCACTACTGTGAGATTTCCTATGCAGTAGTTTTCAGAGAGGAAAAGTTGTGTAGATGCTATAGACCAAGGCAGATATTCATCCTTCAGTAAAAACCAAGTCCAGAGAGAACACCACCACAAAAACCAAAGGCGACTGATGCTTTGACACAGCAGCAGTTTGGATGGCTGCAAGGCTGTTTCAGGCTGGCCTGTCTCAGCTGTCACACAGGCTGATGAATGCCTCCTCTGCTCTTCAAAGCCAATCAACCTAGCCCCAGCAGTGCCACCAGCCCATGCTGTGGTCCTCCAGCGCAGCCCCCAGCCCCAGTGCTGGTTGGCTTTCCTCCAGGAGACCTCTGCTCATCCAGCAGGCATCTGTCACCCACAGCCGGACCAGCACTGTGGTTTTGGCAGGGCTCTTCCCAGCTGTCTCCTTCTACCACAGAAAGGAAGGAGCTTCCCCAGACTCTCATTACTCCATGAGATTAATGGCCAGTGTAGGACGGGTGCTATGCTTTTTGGCTGGCTGGGCTATTGACCCTTTGCTGTTGTGTTCACTCAGCTGCTTTTCCTCCCACCTTTGGAGATGTCAGTGTTGTCTGGGCTTTCCTGAACAAGGCTGATGCCTGCTTAAAATAGCTTTGAGCTGTCTTACACAGGTGTAGAGGTGTCCTTTTAGAAAGTAAATAGGTGTTAGCTGTACAAGTTAGCTGGGTGAGAAACCTACTGCACCAGTGGTTAAGCTACTCCTCCTCCTTCTGCTGCCAGGGGATGCTGTGCTGGGGCTGCTGCCTTCTGTCGCCCCCAGGTAAGCATTGGCATCAGCAGTTACCCTCCCGTTCCAGCCAAGCAAATTTTAGGCAAACTCTTTTTCCTCTCCGCTCATTTCAATGCTTGTTCAGGCCTGTAGAGGTATTTTCCTGAAAGTGCAGGCTTGGGGCTGCCACATCTTTCTCACACAGACTTCTGACAGGGTGATTTGGGAAGGGTCTCATGGATCTTTGGCACTGTAGGAGGGTTCCCAGTGTGCTCGCACCTCTCACCAGTACTGTTGTACACCACAGCAGGCACCGCAGTGTCAATTGTGTGTGCTTTTTAAGCAGCAACGAATGGTTAGGCTTTTGTGTCTGCTGGTTTGTTTCTAATAAAAAACTGAAATTCTGGAAAAAAACGCATGACGTAGGAGCTCAGATCTGGGACTGAATCCAGCGCTAGCTTTAGAGGACACAAGTCGTGAGGGATGTGTCATATTAGTAGCTTGCAGCTAATGGGCTGGCAGAGGCTGGAAGCTGCCCTGGCCCATTGCCCAGGGCCCACAGAACTGCTCAGGTAACAGCCTCCAACGTCTCGGCCAGCAGACCTTGACGCTTTCTTCATCCAGAGGTAATTAGCTAAGGTTTCCACAGTGCACCAGCTTCATTCATAGGTACAGTCATCCCCCCTCCTACCTCAGCTGTTTAACATCTTCCTTCGATCACAAAAATACCATTGCCGGTGCCCTCGCTTAATGCCTATCGCAAATTTCTAAAGGGGTAACTGCCTCTCTGCATCAGGCACAAGCAGAGCAATAAGTACTGGAAGAAAGCAAACAGAGTAGGCGAGAGAAGAGTGTCTGACTGTCCTTTGGGCAAAAGGGTGCCAAAGAACCCATTCACAAGGAAAACATCATGGGAGTGACAAGTGACAGCTTGTCCCACCAGCTTATGTCAGAAGCAAATCCAGCAGAAAGGCTGCAACACAGTGCAAAGCACACATTCATTACAGCCTGGAATTAGCAAGCAGGAAGCGCGCTGATTCCCCATCCACCTCAAGCTAGCAGGGGATAGTGAAAAGGTTACAAATTATAATGGAAGAAAGGAAAATAGCAGAGCAATTGCAGGAGATTCTGCTTGCTTTGCCCTGAATAAACAGAGTAGCTCACAAAACTGAGAAAAGCAGTATTTAGCTTCATTATGAGAGCCTCCTGCAGCAGACAAGAAAACAATACTGTTTGATGCGGCTGAGGTCAAAGATGTGGCCGTGCCAGGCTGCATTGCACAACAGCTGACAGACAAGGTGGCAGCAGGGCAGACGAGGCAGTACCCTGGCCTCTAGCTTTCTGCAGCCCTAACTCACACGGCCAGGTACCACTTATAGCTGAGCCAGCAGCTTTGTATCCACAGCATCTAACACCGACATCAAACATCTGGATCCCACAAGAAACCATAACACCTGTTATCAAAACCCAATGTTATTTCTAGAAAAACAGCACACTTTAGGCATGGAAAAGAGATAGCTGTAAGCATAAATCTTCTTATTCTGAAATATGTTCCTGATCATTAAGTAGTTCCTATCACCTACAGAGACCCAGGTGCCTAGATGAGACTATTCAAATGAGGGAAAATTTACAAGTTATAGAACAGAGGTGGCTTGTAGGATAGAAATGCATAGCCTCTCTTTCCCTGCACAGTTTACCTGGTCTGGATGTAACACCGTATCATTAGCTTACCTTTCACTGACTTGTTGACGGCTGGACTTGATGATCTTAGAGGTCTTTTCCAACCTTAAAGATTCTACAATTCTATGACTCTATGACTCCAGTGCAAATATTTTGTACACTTAAGTTGGTTACAATTCTCTTGAAGATACAGTCCTAAATGTTTATTGCTAATTTCTTCATTAAAGTGCCTGGCACAATATGACAGCCATTCTTGGTACGCAGCAAAACACTGAGTTCCTGATCTTCCCATTTTTCTGTTCTCCAAACTTTTTCATTTCACAGAGTTTGTCTGCATTTTCTATTCCAAGCTCAAAACAAACTGTTGCCTTGTGCAGAAAATGTTTGTTGGATCTTCCAGTAAGGAAAACCTGTAATTCACCTGTTAACAGGAGATGATTTGCTGCATTTATCTTCTTAACTGCAAGAAGCATTTGACAATAATGTGCAAAGATTTTAAAGTTTAACTAGGGTGAAGAAGGCAAGAAAAAGCAGCATGGGTCACAAGCTGCCTCACAAATTATTATGCCCACGCTTTTAATGGCTCTACTCGAACAAATACAATATACCAGGAGCAAAACAAAATTGCTTTTTCCAAGGTGCTCAAAATTGATACAATCATCCAAAAATTCAGCAAGAATTTTCCATGTATTCTCTTTGAAACTTTCTGGCTTGCCTGCAAGGGGAAACTGCAACGCCTCTGCATCAAAAAACATGATCAGCTTCTGCTCTTTTTTCTTAAGTTAAAGGAGCTGGCTAGGCACCTAAGAGGCAAAACCCACCCAAGAATCCACTGTTTTGACTTGGTTAGGAAAAATAGGGTCCATCCCCAATGTCCAGACCTGGGCACAGACATCTTAAAACATCCACAGGATAATGAGATCTTCAGACTGAATTTTTCTCAGGGATCATTTCAAAGAGGTGGAAAACTGCACATTACAAATAACAGAGGTTTGCTGGTTTTTGTATAAATCAGTTTCCTGTCACCGGTTTTCCTATTTTTATTAGTATTTTTAAACTACCAGGCAGGAAACTGGCAGATCCTAGTTTGCAATTATTTTTTCGGAGCTAAGTTTTTGCTGTCAGCTGATTTACTGACATTGCCTTCGTATATGTCACTGGGGTAAATAAACTAAAACAAATGATTCTTTACTACACGAATTGAATTTCTTCCTAGCACCAACAGCTTTCCTCTTCCTTGAGATTTTGGAGATGACTTCTTGTGATTGCAAACCTAATGCTGACTTTGTGGCCCATATGAATTACATCAAACGTCACGCAGTCAAATCAATCAACAATGTTGTTACCTTTTAGTATTTCTTGCTTGTTTAAGCAGATAAATGAGAACAGACACAATTAAGTCAATACATCAGTACTTTCATTAAACAAACAATTAAAAGATAATCTCAGGTATTTGGGATCCCCAAATAACATATTTGGAAAGAGATGTGAGTCTACGGGGTCTAATGTCTTAGAGGCTGCAAAGAACCTGCCAAATCAATGGGATTTATGGATCACATTGTTTGGTGCCTGGGATGACAAATGAAGAAATGCAAGAATAGCTTAAAAAAAAAGGTGGAGCCAGTGCCTCAGACCCAAGACTGTGGAAAATGTGAATCATGAAAATGAAGTCTGTTTATTTGTCTGTTTTTAAAGAACACACTCTAAATGAGGAAAAGAAAGCAAGGAAGGTAGCGTTGGAAGCTTTCAGCACGCTGGGAGATGTTGCTGTGGGTGGTGTGCTTTCAAGTGCGTTGAATGTTGTACATAAACTGATTGAGACCAGATGTAGTCTGTGCTTTTGATATGGTGTTACTGATTTGTTTTTGTATACTGGGTTTAAATTAAATTCAGTGTTAATTTCCTAGCTCTAAAAGTATAAGATAGCAGGCCTTCTACATAAGCAGCTTCTAGCAGTTACAAAGAATAGTGGTTTTGTGTTAGCATGAGAAAGACATTGGCATACTTTGTTATTCATGTTGTATTTTTTAAGGGTGAGAGCTTTCCTGGAAAGTAATTTCAAGGCAGCTCGAACATTATTTCTATAAACTCTCACCCTATTTTTAAGAAGTTGTTTCTTACATTGAAGACTTTTTTTCTTTTAATAAAATTATGATTCTCCCTTAAGTGTTGTTTGTGGTGCAAGTCTCAGAACAACTCAGACAGAGTTCAGCTTCCTGCTAATGAGTTGATATTGAGCTGACTTTATGAGCTGGCAATGTATCAACCGCTCATCATTAAATCATTCCCAAAATGAACATTAATGAACTTCACCTACTCCAGCAATGCAAGGTAGCTCATACTTCTCCTGATTTCCAATTCACTGCAAAGCAACTTGAATTCAGACTACACTGCTGACTTCATTGAATTGCTGCATAACGAGCTGCCATAAAAACAATGAGGTTTTGCATGCACATATTGGACATTCTCATACATATTAATTTGGTCATACAATGTATTACAGCTACTCCAATGAACTTCTGCGTGGAAATGAACAGTCCTGATATCCTGCTTTAAACTGCCAGCTCCTTGTTGGAAGAAAGTACTTCTCTTTAAAAATCAAATAAAAATGTGTTTTCAATGCTGAAGTTTTGTATTATGTTAACTTTTTCCACCGCAGTGATGAAAAACAAAGAAAAAAAAGTAATTCAAATTACCCTAATTTTGCCATTTGTTTTTTGTTTCTCAGAGGTATTTAGATGGGGGGTTAAAATATCAAAGCTTCATTACCCACATTTTTCTGGAGGGGTCTGGCGTCAGGTCACACTTGCAGGATTGGAAACTTTATTTGAAAAGAAGCCTCTATGTGAAGGGCTCGCCTTTTTTGACTGAGAAGTGGTCTATGTAGATTAACACAGCTTGCAGAATGATTGTGCAGCAATGGTTACTGAAGTCTCATGTCCGCATGTTGAAATATAGCTCAGAAGAGGTCTCAAATACACATTTGACAGTGACAGATTCAGAGGTCGGTCTATTCAAAGAGAATGTTGGGATGAGATTTGATCATAACTGCGTGCATGGAGATAAGAGGGATCTCAGTCTAGTACATTAAAATATTGATATGCGTGCAGTAGCAGATCAAACTGTACGGCTGCAGCAAGAACCAGTTTGGTCTTCATTTCTTGCAAGTTGCTGCCCACAATCAGTTTATAATTGTAAACTGTGTCAGTTCAGGAGGCGTTCAGCCATCCCTGCTCTGGAGGGCAGCAGCCTCTGGGAAGGGGGTGGGTGAGCAGCTGGGGCAGCAGTTGCTCCAGTCATCTCGTCTAAGCCCAGTGCTGGATGCATGTTAACATCTTTGAATAATGAAATACGAAACACCAGGGAGCTGAAATTAGAAATGTTCAAATACAACATGAAATGCATGCTTTTGAGACAGAAGAGAGAACTATTTGAACAGCTTCCTGTGGGCTACAGTAGATTTCTGATTATCTGTTGTGTTTAAAACAAAACTGGGTGTCTACTAAAGCCTATGCTCAAACAGAAGCTGAGGACTTTATGCAGACATCAGTTGACTGAATTCCATGACTTGCTTTATTTAGGAGGTCACCATAGGCCTTTCTGCCCTCTAAATGCAAGAATCTGGGAAGACTTTGACAGAAGAGCTGGATGGAATTGATACTCACACTATAAATTCCCTCCACTGGGACAAGGGAGAGGCTCAAACCATTGGTCAGCACTTGGTCAGAAGAAGCATCGGGCAAAAACATCTTCTATTTGCTGTTGACAAAGAAGTTGTCATAGTCTTTTCGACAAAGCATTTCAGACTTTAGAAATCACTCCCTGCTTCTCCTCTCACATTTGATGAATATTAACTTGAACTAGTTTTTCTCTCTGTGTTGCAAGCACCTTTCTTTCCTCAGGCCTCCAATGGGAGAGGAGAAGAACAGGGCTGGAAAGACGATACAGCTGAGATTTGTGCCTGCAATGGAAGGATTTTTCTCAATATTCCAATTCTGAGAAAATTGCTGGGTTTGCTTTTGTTGTTGCAGTCGTTTTGAACTTTTAAAGCATGTCAAAGGAGCCTTGAGGTTTACAGAAAGGCACTTTTAAAAAGTTGGGGGTTTTTTTACGTTTAAAAGAAGAATGTTTCCTTTTAAAAAAAGCAAATAAAATAAATGTGGCATAGCAGAGATTTAAAAGACACCCTATACTCTTTGAAGAAGCAACAGAGTCAACCAGATGAGTTCTGGAAAGAGCTAAATGTGCATGCATGCCCACGGACACACTGATACACAGAATTTCTTTAATGACTGAGGATGATTAAGCACATTGTAACATTCAAATGCAGAAGCTGGTACACCATTCCAATACCATCTCCATTTACTCTGTTTCCTAATTTTAGGACACATAACTATATTTAAATAGTTTTATTATACGTAACTGTATAATTAATTATAAAAAGCAACAATGCTGCTATGCAGGACCCATATACCTAAAGAAGGTCTCAGGTGTGTTTGCACTGCCCACCCACTTAACTCAGCCATTTGTGGTAGCTGGCTACTCTGGGCCCCTAGGATGCTGTTTGTCATTCCTCTGCACTGGTTTTTGGAATAAACAGTGTCTCCATTCCTTACAGAAGAGTCGTACAGAAATTGTGTAACTAATTTGACCAGCCAACTTGGGTATACAAGCAAAGGAAATACAGATATCTGTCCTCAAAATCCTATAGATTTTTTTTTTTTTTTATTAAAGGATGGCAGATTCACTGAGCATCCTCTGAGATGCCCCTAGCTGTCTGTTTTCCAAAACATACTCTGTACCTCTGTTCTGAATATTGGACCTCTCTAAAATGTTTTCATTGCCCCAAAATTTTCTAGTCACCTTTCACAACCTTGGATTAAAACCACGACAAGAGGAGCCAGCTCAAACCAGGAGAGATCCTTTTATTTAGCCCCCTTCCTGACACTACAAATACATCTAAATGGAAATCAGTACTCCATTTATAAAATGTTCCTCTACAACCAAATTTTATTTTCATTTGCTCTTTATAGAACCTCTTAGCACCAGGGGACTGCTAATGACATGACTCAATCCATGAAGCAGTGAGGGACTGCAACAGCTTTTTCACATCTCTGTGCAGATTGTGTCTCGTAGCATTTTAGCATGAGAGGTGGCAAACTCCTAGGACAAGAGGAGCCCAAACACACATAACAGGGTTCACCATGCACTGCTAAGCTTGTCCAACTGCTAACACATGCCGTTATGGCTGTCTGGATGCTGATCTTGGCATGGGCTGCAGCTGAGGAGGTGGGCAAGCGGCAGTGTGTTGATCCTTAGAGGCCAACGTGTCCAGGCGGTATCAGTGTGACAGAAGGCTGAAGCACAAGACAAAAGATCTAAATGTGGATGTACACAGCTGCACTCACAGCTGCATTGCAGGGTACAGTGTTTGTGTTTGTGGCACCCAAGGGCACCAGCAGCAAAGGGAAAGAGGGCTACTGGACTACCAGCTCCCTTCTTCTTTCCTCACACATTCATTACCATGGGTAGAAAAATACCATAACTCTTCAAAGGTTTGTGACCAAAGCAGCTCTATTCTTGTATCAAGAAAGAGAGGATTTGGACTATATGGTACCAATTTCTTCCTAAGCAGGACTGGTTTTCATTATTAACCCAACTGGTTTGTCTTCCCTCCAAAGAATAGATATATATAAAAATCCTCTCATGAAGAACATTTGCAAAACACCTTGCAATTTTCAAGAGTCTTGGGAAGTTTCCACCTATGCCAGCAGCTTTAAAAATTAGGCCCTCTCTGTTGGTAGCCAGCTTTAAACGTCTGAAGTTGCTCTATTTATACTTCAGGATGAAATTAGCAGAAGTTACAGTTGCTCAGAGCTTTGGGTTGAAAGCCTCAGACAGTGTACTTTTCCTTCAGACTTGGAGCAATCACAGTTTAGAGGTGCACGCTCCCCTGCACGTGAGAAGGTCAGGTCCACGCAAAGGTGGTCTTCCCCTAAAAGCAGACTGGGCCATTAGAAACAAGCTGTAGTACTGCAACCAAAAGTCACCAATCATGGCATAACCTAAAAATTGGAAGGTTTAGAGGTAACTCATTCACACAAGAGGCAACTTCTCTGAGAGAAAAATGTTACTTCTTTCTCACTTTCCTGGGACATAGTCTTGGATCAATTTTTATATTTATAGACTAAAATATTAAGTATATCTTTCTTGTCAGCCTGCAGTGGGTCGTTTAAAATAAATTTAACATTTACGGTACCTCAAAGTTTGTCTTTACTGCAGTACTTCTTGTTCTCACCATACAAGATACTACAAATACCACAGTAAAGCTCAAATATCAGAGGGCACTAAAGTGCTGCTTTTTTAATGGCAGTCACTAAACACAGAGCTCATAAAACTGCAGTTATCTTAGTACCAGTGGTACTCAGAAGTGAAAGACAATAAGATATTCATGTTCCAGCGGTAAATCCACTGAAGTCAGTGGGCTAAGAGTTGGAATTAACTTGCCCTTTGGAGAAAAAAAAGAAGCATGAAAAAATGGGCATTCAGGACAGGGATTTCTGATTAAGCAAGAAAACCTGGAGAAAAAGTGGAGGAGCACTGGGCTTGCCCAGGGGCTTCCTGAAGTTCTCATTTGGGATGTTACAAAAACTGTTCTCAGCGACCGGTGCATTAGTGTTGCCTGCGGAGCCAGAGGAGGGAGGAGGAGGAGGAGGAGATCTGGGGCAGAGGAGTGGTGGTGGTGGTGGGGCAGGGGAGTTACTGAGAGTTGTAGCTCAGCCAGCAGAAGTGAGATGGAAGAGAGGAAAAACCTTGAGAAGGGAATCCGAATGTCCTTTTCACTGGTAGCAAAGAGCCAAAAGCAGACAACAAGCTTCTTCAAAAAGTTGTAAGACTTCAAAGGAAAAAGTCTCAGGGGAATAACTGTAACACAGGAGAAAATTTGTCAGCGTAAACCCCAGCTTACCTGGTTTGTCCTCACTTTTAGTAACATGTAAACCTAGTGAAACTGCTCATATCTCATTCATCTCTGCACTCCTGCCCTGGAGAGGCCAGGAAATGAAGAGGAATGGAGCTGAACCACCGAGGCCCTGGCCAAGCTGACCAAAGAACTATATTAAGATTATGTAGAAATCACATTTCAACCAGTGCCAGAGGGAGTTCAGCTCCCATCCTGATGATTTATAAATATGTCTTCCTGAACATCAATCTTCATCAAGCAATGACAGCGTCCCAGCTGCCCTTCCATATTTATAAATGATTTCCAGTTTGGGAAAGGGCCTCCATCTTCATCTAACACTCCCCAGAATGATTTTTTTAATTAGACTGGACAAACAGGCTACTAATAATCATAAGATCCCAGGATAATTCAGCTTGGGAGAGACCCCATAAGGTCCGTAGTCCAACCTCCTGCTCAAAGCAGGGTCAGCTATGAGATTAGACCAGGGTGCTCAAGGTTTTCTCCAGCTGGGTCGCACAGCCTCTCTGGACAACCTGCTCCATTGCTTGGCTATATGCCATCTGAATCTTTCATTTCAACTAATGCCTATTTTCTCTTATCGACCCTGCATTCAATGCTGTGAGGAATTTAGCGTACCCTCCCTGTGGTTACTGGAAAATGAAAAGTAAAAAGTACGTTTACATATACAAAGCATTATATGTCAATGTTGAATGTTTAAATATATTCAAATCAAGACCATGAAGTCTAAAAGATAATCAAATTTTAGAAATCATAATCTGGACATAAATTTCACAAATGCCCTGTGCTGCAACATGTCATCAAGAACCACATACAAAATGCATTCTCACCTGTCTTGTTATGTGTTCTTAAGAACCTGATATAAAACTATGGTTTCCACAAGAAATCTGATTGCATGCACAACGCATCTCATTCACATGGGAGTAAACCAGGAGTAGCCCTATTTAAAACTTGCCAAGTCACATGATTTCAGACTAAACTGGCACACCAGTTGATGACAAACTCTCAAAATAGAGCAGTAAAACAGCTTTCCAGGAGGGAAAAAAAAAAAAAAACAAAAAAAAACCAAACAAACAAAAAAAAACAACAACAACAAAAACCAAAAAACCAAACCAAACCAAAAAAAGCCCCAAACATCTGAAAAAATTTGCTTCTTCCTGGAGGTTTCATTTGTTTATTTTATCTGGAATCCTCTACTGCTCCCTTATCCATGTTCCTCTAATCAGTCTATCTGGTACCACTTTTCTGCTGGCAAAGCAGCAAGGCAGCTGTGATGCCAATATGCCTGAAGCTTGCCTCAGGCATTTCTCTGCCAGTTTAAAACCTTTACCACCTTCCTGAGTTAGACTAGCTCAGCAGAGTAGTGATCCAAAAATCACAACTTATGGACTTGTGCCCTTGAGACAGAGAACTGTTTCAAAAGCCTGAAATCCCCAAGTCTTCCCTTTAAAAGGTGTATATATATATATATATATATATGTAAAAAGCCTTAAATGAAAATTGCTATATACTTTAGTCAGGAATTTAAAGTCTTCCACACAAAATGGTTTCCCCTTGTTATTCATTTCAAACTAGCTCCCCAACAAATGTTTCAAGCAATTTGTCCTCTAAAATCCACTTTTCCTCACTTAGGGAGTCATTCAGTGTCACCAGGAGGCTTGCCCAACAAAAGCATGCTAAATCAGACCATGGAGCAGCATTTATAATCAGACCCTGTTTAATGTTTGCAGGATATATCTGAGTCCAAGAACCATGAAAGGCTTTCAGCCATATAATTTGCACTGCAGCAGCAGAGAAGCAAAAGAAAATCAGATGGGTGCTGGTGGCACACTAACATCTTGTCAAGTGCATCTTAGGCATGGCTAAGTGAATCCAATGGCATAGGCACCTTGGTTGATGGGTTCTCCACCAACGAAAAGATGAGGCAACCCATTAAATGCCACTCTCATGATTGAAAGGCAGGGTCTGATGGTCCTTATGTCTGTAAGAAAAGAGGGAACAAGGTGACTTCTGACTGGAGGAGTCAGGAAAAGAATAGTTGCAATCTTCATATTGAAAGAAGGTCATGAACATCTCCTTTCTCGCTCCCCTGGGGGTAGGTGGTGTCCCACATGGCAATTAAGAGCAAGTGGACCACATCTACCTCCCTAGCTCTGAGTCAGCAGCTCAGAGGATGCCACAGAGGATGCATTACACTGGATGAGCTTCCCCCATATGTAGAGAAGCCCCAAGCACATGCCCTGCACTGCTAGGTGGATGTCCCTCACGCTCTGTGAGGGTAACTGCCCGGCACCTGCCATGATGTGAATCCACCCCCTTTTCTTACTGTTCATTCCAGCAGCTGCTTCTCCATTGGTTGGAGCCTGAGCCTGGAGGCAGCAGGAGGAAGGATTTCAGTCCTCATCCCAGTGCCTTCTATTTTTCAAGTTTTCCAGCCCTGAAGTTACAGGGGAGATCCCAGATGACTGTGCATGTAGCCAAATGCAGTGGTCTCCAGCATTTGCTCAAAGAATAGATAAGGTGGGGACTAACTCAAAACTGCCCGATGGTACCTGATTTACAGGGTGCTGGGGAGGGAGTACCAGTGCCAAACAACTGAAAAAGAGTCTCTTGCAGCCAGGGAGAATTATTGCACTTTTTATGCAAGACTTAATCACTCTGATGGACATTTTTGTAGAAGGAGCACATTTAAGCCCAATCAATATGGAAAACTCTTAAGGAATAAATAAGACATCTCACTAGCTCAAACCACTGGTAACACAGAGCCTTTTAGGTGTTGGTAGGCAAGACCCTCCTCTAGAAGTTTATTGTATAACCACTCCAACCATCCCATTTCCTACTTTCCTAAAAGTTTTCATGTTGACACCAGAGGCAAGAGGACAAAATGCATGTCCATAACTAAGCTATTTCAAGGCACTCTTCTTGTTTAAAGTAACTTAAGCCAATGGTTTAAATCAAAACTTTGTCTTGTCTCCAAGCATCTTAAGGGTCTATGGAAGATGTTACAGGGTTTTAATTTCCATTGCAATGTGCTAAATACTACTAGAATTACAGGCACCATTCTCGGCAGCCTCAAATGCACTGACCTTGTCTGCCTGGACTGCTTTTGAATTTGCCCTTCTAAACTCTTTCCTCACAGAAAACGTGATCTAGGGCAAGGAAGCTTGTGCTGGTCTGCACCTGCCTCAAGATCCAGCTGTGGTGCGGTCAGAGCACAAGTAGCTGCCACATTTTAGCTTGACCGGTTTAAGCGAAAGCTGAAGTTTGTACACTGCAACTTCAGTGTTGTTGGCACCTGAGTCACTTTGATGAAAGCCAGCTCTGCTAGAGTGCTCCTACTGCGGTCACCCCCCGCAACTCTGCTGTCATGCATACCCAAAGGCTGCTGAGCAATTGCACAGGCTTTAAAACTCTGTAAAACTCATTTTGACAGGAAAATATCTCCTGTCCAGAGGGTTCCAGTTGAGAAACATGTGTCCACTACGAATGTCTCCCAGAGGTCTGCCCATGCAAGGCATTTGTTTTCCAACTTTTCCTACAAAATCAGCACCATATTGTATCCTTTGTGTGAGACTTTTCCATGGGTGGCCATGGACTCCTCATTCTCCACAGGATGGCAGTGAGCACACCTTGCAAATAAATATACAGCACCCAAAGAATAAAGTCACGTTTGGTTCATCAGCAGGCTGTCCCCGCTCTGCCAGCCTTTTCTGGTCCTTTTGTATTGCTTCATGATCCTCAATATTTACCTGCTTGCTTTTTTCATCATTAATAAAATTGTTTTATTTGCACTTTTCATCATCTACAAGCAGTTTAAGAACCATTCAGTGTTCCTGGCACCCAGAATAAGAGAAAAGCCAGTAGCCTTGGCATGTAAGAATAGATATATAGTGTCTGAAGGGAATAAAGCACAGATCCACATACAAGCCTAGGAAATAAATTTCCTATCAGGGAGAATTTATTCCCACTTTTAGCTGGACTATACTAAATTATACCAACTCAGACTGCCCAGCAAGTGATAAAGTAATTAGTCCATCTTCTGCTACACCTCCCCATTTAGTCCCTGTGGAACATAATTAATGTGCAGTTTACACTTCTCTTGCAAAACATTAATAAACACCATAAACAAAATCTAACATCACACTGCCCAGCACCACCTCACTTGGGCACCTCCCAAGATTCAATATTTTGCTGCAAATCACCACCATTTATTTAGACTCTTTCCATGCATAAGACTATGCTTTTACTCAAGTTGCTAAGAAATAATTGTTCAGGGTTGGAGGTATTGTATCAAATATTGAGAAATAGCTGTATTTCGGTCATGCCATCATTACCATTGGCTACAAATTCAGTAAATTGAAAAAAAATATATCAATTTGATAAGTCGGAGCCTATTTTGTATGTTTATAAAGGCATTATTGCTCATCAGCTGTCACCCCTTAATGTTTGCTTCATTACTTTATTAATGAAAAATGGACTTAGCAGGTGCAGTTCCCACTGCAGCTCCCCAGGCTCTCCCATTTGTACTTTTCATAATTTTCAAAAATTACAAAGTATCACGTCTTCTTTTCAGTTTCCACCTCAGATTTCTACAGTCACAGCAGTTACTTTCAGCTATTTGAAAGGAGTTTACAAATTCATGGGCTAATTTCAGGAACATCACAGAAAATCTATTAGGGCAACTTACCATGTACTGCAGTTTCAAACACTAATGATTCAGCATTGAACTCTTATAGCCAAAACCTTAAGAATCAAATCTAGGAAGTGTTAGATATAATAGGGCATCTATTTAGTTTCAATGTGAAATCCAATTTATTTTAAAAGAACTATTAGTTACAAAAAATTTAATAATGATGAAAAGAAATGGTGTCTTAAAGTATAGCCCTGAAAGGGAAAACCTAAGTTCAATCTTTCAGGTTCAGCCTTCCATTTCATTACCATTTCATTTTGATTTCTCAGACCGAGAATTGTATTAAAACTTTAAAGTCAGGTGCATGGGCAGCCTGTTTGGGTTTATTTGAGATTCATTTCTTTTGCGATGTATGGTGGTGGTGGTGGGTTTTTTCTTTTTACACTGAGATTAGGGGCACTTATGGAGTGAAGTGAGCTTTTCTTTCAGCACAGAGAAATGAGGATGCTGGAATTATTTGTGTTTGAATCTATCCATAAGAATCTAGTCTTCCTGAGAAAATATACGTCTTTAAACATATTGGTAACTTCTGAAAAGAAAAAAAAAATTAAGAGTTTGCTCATTTATTACTCTATCAACTTTGCTAGTGTACCCTTTAGGACCTTCTTGGATCCTTCATATTTGTGAGCATTTAGCTGACCCACATCCCTATTAATCTTTAATTATTTCCATTTTTTCCTCCTAGCAAAAATCAGTCCTACTAGATATAATTGTTAAAGATCCTTTTTCCTCATCAAGTTTCCCCCCGCTATTTGGCAATGTGCTTACATTGTGCTCTCTGTTCCGAAAAGCACTTACAAAATAATAATGTGAGGTACTATGCTTACAGTTTTTAATCTCAAATGCACTAAGTTTACAAGGAAAAAACTTCTAATTCCTGGCCCTTCAAGTTCTACCTGGACTTTGACAATGCAATTCTGTCCTTTCTGTTTCAAATATCGTGAGCAATAGAACTACAATCTGTCACGGAAATTAGGCCTTTGCCTATACCTGCCCATGTCCCCTGTTTTCATTGGGCTTGTATAGATGCAATTGATCGGAAATTACTACCCCCTTGTTGTGAGGAGTAATCAATAGCCTGCTGAAGTCTCAGCTGCTGAGGCTTCAGTGTTCACCACTGAAAAATCTAGCTCATTAGCTCTTAGCTATATTTGATGCTTAGCTATGTAGTCTCTGCAGGGCTAACAAGAGTAAAAAGCAGTCAAGACTTATTTCTGTCATAAAGTCGAAGATCTGACTGAATGCACACAAGTAGTAGTCATGCTGAGGAAGAAGACACCATCGTTACCCAGCCACTTTCCTGAGTAGAGCCACACTATAAAATACATCTATCTATCTATCAACCTTCACATTTAAGAGTTTAGTGAAATGGATGAGCTTGTTTCTGCTTGTCTTTTGTTAAGAAAGCAAACAGCAAATGTTTAACGTTTTGCGTCTGTAAGCGAAACGGAAAAAAAATCACCAAAAAAAACCCCCTAAAAGCTAAGACACTTATTCTGGTTTTCCCAAACACAAATTCCCCATGGAATTCATCCTAAATATCAAGCAGCTTGAAACAAATCAGCTACAACTACTTTTTGACCATTTTAACAACCACGCTCACAAGTACTTGTAGCACCTGAGAAGGCCATGTAGAGGAACCAGATAGAAAAGCAACAATGACCACTTTGTAATTGCAATGGTATTTGATTTCTCATGATCATGAAAATCATTTTGTGATCCATTGCTAACAGTGAGGAGAAAGCAATCCTTTCCCTTGAGGAGGTTGACAGGCACAGAGCAGCTCCCTCGCGTTGCTCCGCCATGGTGCCTCTTCCAGTCTTCCCTTCCACAGAGGGAATGCCAGGGAGGGAAGACCGCAGGAAACAGTTTTCAATATGAACTGCTTGAAAGCTCCAGCGGTTTAGCACAGTAAATATTTTTTCTCCCACTTTCCTCAGTGGCAGAAATCAATACAGTTGACTAATAGCAAGTCTCTCCTTCTTCCAAATGTTCTAACATAGGAATTTCAGGGAATTAAAACAACCTTTGAAATGCCTCTTCTTTGCATTTCTTGTGGTTTATTTATCTTTACAAGAAATGAACACAGTTCATGTCACTGTTCTTGTTTTTGTAGGGGATTGGCAACCTCCCCTTTTCTGCCTGCAGGCCTTGGAAAAAATGTAATCTGCAGTCGTCGTAAGACAATTAGTAAATGTTTGTGTATTAGAAGAGCAACTCCCAAAAGAAATGCAGATGTGCACGTACAAAAATAAGAGGCTTGAAAGGCCACAAGCTGTCACAAAGCTGTTCAAAGTAACTTAAAGTGGGCAAGTCTCAGAACATACAGGTTTTGACTTTTGAATCCTCCTCCTCATAAAACTTGCAGACCAAATACAAATTTCTGTTTTTCTTAGAAAAAGGGCGGGGGGTTTTTCTAAACAGGCAGAGAGCCCAGCTTTTGCTGCTTGCTTTCTGAAATTCCTGACAGTGTATAAAATGTAGGTGGTATACATTATCCATTTTGCTAAAATGAAAAGAAAAACTTCCCTGATTGGTGGCCAAAGTTAATGGGAATTGATAAATTACTTTCCATCCCAGTGGACATGAAACCTCCAAAGTTTTAGATTTCAATTGAATGAGAAATTACTTCTGTAACTCAGTCAGCAGGATCGAATATAACTGTGTTTTTTTAATCTTATCAGAGTGTGACAAAAATCAGGAAATTCATAGCTTTGCGACTGCAATATGTGAATGCACAAGTTGCAAGCACCCTGTTTAGAGAATCATAATTTATGAATGACTCCTTTGCATTCACGATGCTTGTTGGAAATTTAGGAATCCTTGGGATGCTGGGAGGCAGCTCCCCAGGTCCTGCCAGCTGGCATCCCCTGGAAGGCCTGGAGGAAGGGCCCATGCCGAAAGGGTTACTCCTTCGGCCAGACAAACCCTGTTTCCACGCTTCCCGGGCACACCTTGCACCCAAAGGCACTCTGAGCGCCCAGGCTCAACACTTAGTTAAAACACCACGCTAAGCACGAATGCACTGGCTAGAGCTGGGACTTCTCTCCTTTTTATGTCTCTCTTATTTGGCAACTTCAGCAATAAACATTTCCAAACAGCCCTTTAGAGGAACTCGTTGCTGATGTGTTTGCTCTACCCCGGGAGGCGGGTGGAGGACCACTGGGGCTGGGGTTTGCTCCAGCAGCGCTGCGCTCTCGCACCAGCCCCGGTTTCAGCAGACTGATACAAACGAGTTCTCGTTAGAAAAGGCAGTTTCCAAGTGGCACCTGAAAGAGCTAAGAGAGAAACTGCCCTCTCCTCTGGAGGCATTTGCCCTTCAAACAGTTAGGGTGAGCAGCGTGGAGACTGTGTGCTGTCACGCTCTGTCTCCCCCAGATATAAATAGCAGCCTCGGTGAGACGTGCCCTCAGCCAGCCAAGAGCTCGCGCCCATCCCTCCAGCGCTGCGATGCTCTAGGCTTTTCTCACCTCCGGGCTGCGTGCCGCAGCACTGGCGGGCGATGTGACAAATCCCACCAAACAGGGTGAACCCCGCGCTTTAGACCGGTGCTCTGCCCCTGGCCCCCTCCCCTGCCGCCAGGTCCTGGCGCTCCCCACGCATCCCGCTTTGCCCCACGGGAGCCTCCCCCGGCACAGCCCAGCGGCGTGGCCTGGCAGGGTTTCTCCCCGCGCGGGGCTCACGCCGGGAATGATCTAATTTAGGAATGTGGCACAGAGTTCAGATGCTTATCCAGAGTTTAAGGAGCGCACGAACTTCTCATTCTGCAAAATTTGGCTAGAGCTTGCGGGCCTTATTCAGGCAAAACTGCAGCTGGCTTTAATGGGAGTTTTGGCTGAGGAGGGGAGCGAAAAAAAAACAACAACAAAACACCTTAACCCTAAGCTGCAAAATTTCAGTTTTCCCTGAAATTCTCATGAGATTTCTGGTCGGTTTTGTTCAGGCTACAAGAACAATTTTGACATGCATTTACCCTTCTGCTTCCAGTCACAACCTGGAGCCTCAAATGTAGAAGTATATGTCAATGAAAAATCGCTGAGAAAAGCTGAAGAGACAAGACAGAAAAAGATCTCAAGCACTGGACAAACATGAAAAAAATCTTGTTTTATTCCTGGATTTGTAAGGAACAACAAAAGCATGCTCTTTCAGTAAGAGATGTGTATTTTAAATATGCATGTTATGCAAACGTGAAAAGCATGTGCAAAACCACATGCATCTTGGCTGTGTGAAGACTCTGGTCTGAAATACGTATAACCAGCAAAGCCTATCGGTGCTGTACGTCTCTACCTATGCACAACACAGAGAGAGTGCCGCTGCAGCACACATGTGCTTTGTTATTTGTGGAGGCTCTGTGTGAGAAAGCCGGTCATTTCCTCTCCGACAATAGCAAGCTCGATAGCCATCTAATCGTGTATGGTAGGAGTGTAACTGCCTACTTCCCACTATAGCCACAAGATACCATTTTATTTCTGGCTCATCTAGCTGTTCAGTCTGTTGTGTCCCTGAGGATAATTAGTCCTGAACTCAGGGAAACTATTTATCTTACACCGGGGATATTCTATCAAATACCTCTTCACACAAAAACTCATTTAAAAGGATAAAAAACACTCCCTGAGGAACTGAATACATTTTCGGTCTTCTAGTCATTTCCAGCAGGTGACATATCTGAAATCACAGAGCCTCCCTTTGGTAACTAGGTGGGAGACAATTAGCATCATTTTGAACTGGGGAAGCTGCATCACGACAGCCTCTGAGGAGCAAGTCCTATTTGTTGTAAACAAATCTGATTTGCTCAGTTTTGCCTCCCCACAAATATTACACAACAGTCATGGGGAAAGTTGTCGTACAGGGCAAGCCCCCATCATCACTAGAAACAGACATTGTTTTTTTCTCCCCTGGAGAGGAAAAATAAACATGGCAGTTTGCAGCTACCACAGGTAGTGGCTGCAAGCTAAACACTCTCACCAAAAGTTCCCCCCAAGGTTCCTTTAAATATTCCATGATGAGCTACATCCGAATGCATCTCCCAAAGGTTCAAAGTACATTTTTCTCTCACTTGACAGAAGGCACTTAGTGGTTGCTATCTTTTTGCTCTTACAGTCCTTTTGCATCACCTGCTCGCAGAAAGAAACATTCTTTGAGGTTTTTCCTGATGCAGTAACTGTCCATGCCACCAGGGCTTCACTGTGGCCAGAGATGCCCACAGCATTTTTCTGGGAGGACAAGCATCTTGCTCAGACCTCATTAAAAGAGGGACCTCAGCTCTTACAGCAGTTTGGCAAGTCTCTGAGTCCTCAACCAGAGGTTTGCTGGTCTGGTAAAAAGAAAGACACCCC
This sequence comes from Aramus guarauna, assembly GCA_013400195.1. NCBI lineage: Eukaryota > Metazoa > Chordata > Aves > Gruiformes > Aramidae > Aramus > Aramus guarauna. The sequence goes on from VXBL01010314.1 coordinate 190,977, forward strand.
AATTAATAGAACTAGGGATGTAAAGTGGATGAACCCATCTAGACGTAAGTCCTGGGTAGCTACTACAGCTTAACTAGCAGCAGAAACATGTCCTGGTTTCCGTACTTGGAGGAATAAAATACCTCTTGCACACTTTAAAAGTAAGGGAGTTGAAGGACCAGCACAGCTACATCTGCCTGGGTCTTCTCCTGCATGCAGACCCAGCCCTTGAGCACTGACGTCTGCTGGATGAGGAATTAGAGCACAGCCCTTCCTGGATCTTGGTGGAAGACTGTCTCCTCTGGAGTGTGCACAAGAGGCAATTGCTCCTTGTGAGCAACACGAGGTAAAACTGAAAGCCTTGCATGGTGTCACAGTTCAGCCCTTACTAAGGAAAAAATTCCCTAATTAAGGACTGAATAATGGTATGGAGCTGAGACATGTTATTACCAATCCATCAGGCTAACTGGCCATGATACGCTGCCTGGATAATAAATGCCATTCAGTCCTCATTAACATGTCCTTTATTAAAACCTATATGGAGAGGACAGAAATAAAAAATTACAAGAAACAGTGCATGAAGCTGAGCCCACAGATGGCCCCCATGGTGTAGGCAGTGTGACATGCTGGCTCCATGGGAGTTTGCCCTTGCTTTCCTGGGGGAAATGGGATTCCCGACCTTAAGCAGCAAGTCAAGTGCAGGACAACCCAGCCTGCTAACTTGGTAGGCAGAGAGTTGTGACCAGCTAGAGAACAAAGTGATTTGAGTATTCATGTTGACCTAATATGGACAGATCTGTATGCACATTGCCTAGGGTGAGAGCCCTCTATTTTTTCTATACTAAACTCCCATGAATCTCCACGGAAATTATTCCAAAATATGAATTCTTTATTGGCAAAACTGGTTAATAAATTTCTTGCCCTCCCTCCGATCTCAGGCACTGACTCCTACTCCTCACTGTCCCCTGTTTGTGAAGTCACACCTTAAGAAGGCCATTGAACAAATGAAGATTTTTTTAAAAAAACAAAACAAAACAGAACCAAAAAAAACCCCACCACACAAACCCCCAGACAGTTGGAAAGGGCTATTTGCATTGTTTTACCCTTACAAAACATTTCTTCTCCTTAGGCAGGGTGAAAAGTTGTCTCCTCTGTGCTCGTACAGCAAGGAGCACATGCTTCTTTTGAAAGGGACCGTCACTCTGTCGCCACGAGCGAAATCTGAAGTCCTGGTTTGGTTTTGCTTCCAGTTTTAACAAGCAAAAACCCCCGTTGGTATCAGCCCTTAATGAGACGGATAAGGAGACGGGGCCAGGACATACTCTTGGCAACAGGTTTCTTTCCCGAAGGCCCCGCAAACAGCAGAAGTGGGGTGGCTGAGGGGAAGGACAAGCTGCAGGTGAAGCTGTGCGAGGGGACAGAAGAATTTTCAAACGACTTTGCCACTGGAAGACCATAACACAAAACCTGAGCACCCTGGAAGATCTGTGCTTAGTGTCTCTGCCCTCAATGTCGCTATTTTTCCTGGATTGTAAAAGGCCCTTCCCACCTAAAACCACATTGACAGGGCTTCATTAACTGAGGTCTGTGAAGCGCTTTAATGAAGACAAATGTTGTGTTAAGTTGCCAAGTATTATACTTACATGCATGTTAAGCTATTAACAACAAAGACAGGGAGCCAGGAAGATCTGGCAGAAGCGTGCTGAACTTATCATGCTGTGGTAGACCAAAGTGAAGTAGACACACTCTACAAGGCATGTCTCCATAGCAGCAAGAATAGGATTGCATTAAATGTCATATTTATCTAGACTTCACCATGAACTTAATCATAGCAAGGGAGAAACAGACCCACAAGGAAATAGCAAAGTCTTGATCAATTACGATATATTAAACTCCTTAACCATATTGAAACCTCTGATGCCAAAGTTTTTCTACATTTTATGTAATTCTCTTTAACCTCCTGGGGATCTGAGATCAGGAAAACAAAAGGATAAAGCATCTGCCTTCTGCAGCCTTCTGCAGCATGCATGTGAATACAAGGACAAATATTGTCAGATGCACTGGACAGCTGTAAAAGCAGAAGATTCTCTTCTGTCAGTTCCTAGATATGGAAAAGGAGTCAGCTGTCCCTGGGTCACAGGCAAGGAAGAAGTGATGCTTCCAGAAATTCCCTCAAGATTAATTTTGGCAAATACTTACTTCATAACTGAGGTGAATTTTCCAATGGACATGACAAATGAATAGGACTTGTTAAAACAGAATGTGTGGTCGCAGGCTTTAGCATCCTGCCGGTGAAACAGGGCAGATGAGGAACGGGGCTGGATGCGGTCTGGGATTGGGTTTCCCAGAAAAGACGTGTGTGTGTTTGGGGGCTGTCAGAGGTAGGAGACGTGGTCTCAAGGGTTTAGGAGAGAGTGGGGACTGGCAAATTTTTGTATCTTTTGTTTAAAAATACTCCAGAATGCTTGACTGAGGCCCTGCATCATGTAAGGCCATCCCTTTCTGGGAGACAGGTTCTATATAGTTATATAAAGAAAAATTATATAGCACACTCAATACCTGAGGGTTTGCTTTTAAACATGTATATTACAGTCATCCCACTGCTAAAATCTTTATCCTGACCTATTCTGACCCATGTACACAAATTTTTTGAAATGTGTGTGAAATGTCTTTAGATCACAGCAATTTGAAAATGTCTTACCACAATTCCTCCAGGCTCACATATCATTACCAGCAACGAAGACTTTGCCAAGATGAACAAGGTGAAAGCTCTGCTGATTGCACACAGGGATAAAGAATTTGTAACATATTTAATAATAGTTTTAAAAACCAAACAAATGCACTGCTGTATCATTGAGTGTGTATGCCTAAAGCAAAGTACGTTCAAGGAAAAGCTGTTGATTAAGAAAATGATGCTTTTCAAATTTCTTTCTGACTTAATTAAAGCTTAAATTTCCCCTTCAGTTTTCATGAGGAGAATATATATTTTAATTACTGTATGTGACCTTTCTGTATTTTAGCCTGAGTACGAAACAGCCTGAGTATGAAATACCTGGATCAATGGAAAGTAATTTAAAGCAACCTGAGTAAATACATGCTTATCTGAAGGAGGAAGAACACGAAACTTGCGCTCAAATTTCAGCAGCTCTTGATCCTACCATCTCACGTGGATAGTCCAGAGCATTCAGGAGGCCTCAGGGGAGGACCTGCACTTGTACGAGGAGCAGAGCTTTGCCCTCTAACTGATAGCACAGAGGGTCACACACATGCATTTTCCTGAAGGTTTTTTTCCCTTCTGTAGTCCCCCTTCCCTTTTCTTAAATTAAATCGGTGCTTTTTGTGGTTCTGGGGAGCCAAAGCCCAATGCACGGGAATTCAAAGATTTGTGCACCACAGGACCTTCTCCACTTCAGGAATTTCCACTGGCTTTTGTGGGAGTTTTCCTTCTCCCTGTCCTAATCTGTGCTCACTGCAATAAAAAATAATAATTAAATAAATAAATAAATACATAAAAGCATACATAAATAAATAAGCCTATTCATCCACTTAGCAAGCAATAAGAAGTGGTGTGGACTCTGAGAGTTGCTGCTGAGAGAAATAAGGTTATATCTAACAAAAGCAAGAGAACAGAATTTGACAATCTCCAACTATCTCGGTTCAAGCAGACGCACAAAGGTAGAGTAGGTTATGAGGAGAGTACCTCACCCTCCAGCCACAGCGCACCCTTCCCCCTCCTTTCATTCTGCACTCAAGTGTAACCTCCAGTAATGAAAGTTTAATATAAAAGTCAAAAGCATGTCTTAGATTAGCATTGTGAAAACATATTCTTTTACTGGAGAACAGTATATTTTATTACAAATAATAATAAATCAGCTGGGTGAACATTTCCCACCAAAAGCGGAAAATACAAAACTGCTGAATGACAACTGCATAAACAGTGTATAAGTATCCAGGATAATATGCAGTCAGAAAATCTTCTGCTTTAAAGGATGAGTCCTTAAAAAAATAATTTAGCATTATTATCAAGAATAATGCAGTTTTCATGGCATGATGGAGCAGAGGGTGGGGAAGGACATGATCACGCCAAGCCATGCAACCTTCATTTGTCAGGCATAACAGAATTTTTCAGAATTGACTCATCAGACAAATTACCTCTTTATAATCAATATTGCACTGTGAATTTTTGCCTTCTTTGCAGATTTAAAATTTAGTTAGAATTTGATTTAAAAAAGAAAAGAGTGCTTCTGTCTGCCATGCCCAACTTGTTAGTCTTATCTAAGACTTTAATTGTAAATTTGTAATCTATAAATGATAAAGTCTGAGTTATGCAAGCCATATGGAAGCATAAAGGTTACTTAAAACACAAAGAAAAAAGAAAAAAAAAATACTATTTCCCAGATCTTGCTAGAGGAATCTCATTAAACAGAGGGGGGGGAAAATAGGTAATCTGAGATCATAAACTATTTAATTAGATACGAACATGTCTGCAGATTTCTGTTGAATTGTGAAGTATTGTTGAAGGCAGAAGACATACTGCTTGTCTAAGTGGCATACTTATATATACACACACACATATATATACACATTTCTATGTGTATTTATATTTTTATTCTTGATCTTATTCTTTAATAAATATTTAAGGTATTCTTTAATAAGTATTTAAATTTTAAAAATGCTGACACATGCTATGTTAGCTTACACGGCTCAGGTGCCATGGCTGTCTCTGAGGCTACACTGCCGACTAATGCCACCCATGGTCTCCAGTCACTGCATCACTTAAACACGGAGACAAAACAGGAGGCAACTGCCCTCATGTACGTGTTCACAAGGTGCCAGAATGGGGAAACTTTAATGGTTGTGAGTGTGGAAATCCTTTCCCCGCGCCCATCCCTCTCTGTCGCCCCTCATGCTTCCTCCTGGTCCTGCCTCTCCTGCAGCCCCTGACTCACTGTCACTTGCCTGGCTCGTTTTGTGAGACCATGTGCCGATCCAACAAAAATCATTTTCATCGTGTGCTAGATTCACAGCAGTACGCAAACAACCTGAATTTTAGCCTGAGTAGTCCCTGGGTTCTGCTGGCTGGCACCTGCACAAAGGTGCGGGAGATGCTTAACATAATACTCCCATTAGAGTAAATGCTTGCAAAACTGTGTTGTTACACACACAAGAACGGGTCTTCTAAGACTGTAACAACCCACGGCTGCACGTACAGGTGTGAGCAACTTCTGTATCATGGCAGTTAGCCACGTCAGGCCAGAGTGCTCACTGATAAAACGTTTCACCATTATCAATAAAAAAGGTTAAAAATAAAATCCCTAGGTTGCTATCAGAAATTCTCAAGCCACTCATAGTACACAAATGCCTTGACTATCTGTAACAAGATCTACCGGACTGACGTGGGTTTAGCATGTAACAACCCATCTCCCAGAGAAACTGAACCCGATCAAAAATAACGTTCCCTAAAATATCCTTAATCTCCAAATAACCTACGCGCAGGGAAAGGCTTCTACTGCACTCTGCACCAAGGACAGGAAGGATCCTGACTCTGACTCTGAAGAATCTTCCTCCGGACTGAAAGGTCGGTGTCTGGTAATGCACCTCTTCTGTTTGCCGCACCTACAAACAAGCTGCAATTCGGCCGAATTAAAAAAAATTTTTACAATTAACACATGGTTCATGCACATGGAAATATGGTAATTGAGGTGTACTGGAGTGGGGGGAGGTATAAATAGGGTGGACTATTTAGAATGCTATGTCAATATTCCCAATTAGACTGAATCTGAAAATCCAATGTGATGGGTTTAAAGAAGCCAGGATTATTTATTTTTAGTGAATAAATCTTGGTATTGGGATTCAGGTGATTGATCCTAATCCTAGCTCTGTCACTGTTCAGAATGGGAGCTTGGGCAAGTCACTTTACTCATTATATTTTGCATCAGAAATTACAAACACTACTCCTTTCAGCAGAACACTTAATGATGTCCCTGAGGAACCATACCAATATTTTTACTTACCTGTCTTATTTATGTGATGTGGGCTGCGATACATTGGAAGGCCAAAGGGATTTGAGAAAGTCACCTTTATGGATTAGAGGTAGCTCGGTGGGAAGAGGACAAATGATTTCAGAGGAAGTCTATTCTAGGTGGCCTCACAAGGGTATTAGTCACACCAATGACTCAGAAAAGGTAACTGATTAAACCTATTGGCAACCAAACAAACTATGAGTAAGGCCAGTTTCTGAGCACTTTAGCACATAGCATTGCTAATGGCTTTTATTTTAAATTAAAAGCTACTGCTCCGCAGGAAGTGAGGCACTGGAAGCAGCATCAGAAAGTTTTCTAGCAATTGGCAGCCCAACAGCAATGTTATGTTACGTACAAATCATTTGATGTAGTTTTAACCACCTTTTCTAATGGTGAGATAGCTCTCCAGATATCAAGCTAATAAAAATGAGATGGTGTAATTTGACAAGCCTCAGCAATTGTCAGGCCTGCAGAATACAACTGTCAATGAGATGGTTTTAGTTCAAGGCAATACAGCTGCTGTCTCAGCCAGCTCAGGCTCAATCTCTGCAGAAAATCATGAAATTTGTAACCTATATACTCCAGGCAGTCTTATCTAAAACAAAATAGCTCCTCAACTCTCCGTTCTCCCTCAGTTTTGGCCTGTTACCCATGTACCAGGTCTATGCTCTTCCTGGAAATAAACAAAACAAACAAAGAAACAAAAACTCATAAGGAGCAGCACACCTGACATTGATGGATCTCATTAATGCTCCTCTCATGAAGGACAGGTTTAACCGCTTAACTGAATAAAGTTTACCAGGTGCCTTGCAAAAAGCCATTTCTATTACTTTGTCAGATCTTGCTCACCCCTGTCCTGCCCTCTTGGGAGGACTGGGAGGGGGCTGAGGAGAGGGGCCTGGAAGGACTAACAAGAAGAAAATGGCAAGACAGCACTACTACACAAATTTTCCAGGATTTCCTTTAATCCTTGACATTAGGTTGCAGGCTCTGTGCTTGTGTAGGAATGAGATCATGTCAGTTTGATGATGTCCTGGCAATGGACAGTAATAACAGGTCTACACTTAATTCTTTCAGATTTGTCAGAAACACCAAATATCATTCTACTAGGAGGTTCTGCTGACAACTGGGAGCTGTGGTAGCGTGGAGAAGCACCACCGCAGTGACTCATCGACTGCCTGGAGAGATCAGGATGGTTCAGTAGCAAGGAGTACCGAGTACGGCGTACTCTCCACAGTGCAAGACCAGCGTGGAGCAGTTACTCATGAAATGCTGGTCAGATAGAGGTAAAACCCACTGACTGCCAGGAACAGCTTATCACCTCATTTAGAGGAGCTGTGGATAAATCTTTTTAATGCCTTACTTTTATAAACTGCAAAGTGTGTCAGACATCAATGGTCTGGGCAAATCTGACCAGTGCAGGAAAGAAGGAAGTATAGGTTATATTGGCAACACCATCATTAAGATCATTTAAATGCTGTTTCAATCCATTTTTAAAGCCACTGTGCATGAAGTGAAAAATTGACAAGCATATTGAAGTTATTGTGAAGAGTAAAATATGTTGGTACCCATCAATGAACTCTAGCTCTTATGGTATATTTGACACATGTCCAGGATGTGCAAGAACCGTGATTATAAGTACACTCCAAACAGGCTGCCCAGAAAAGATGCCTGAGAACATTAGAGGATTATCCCTAAAAGGTGGTAGGATAGCAGTCCAGAGACATGAAGTACGGTGCTCTTAATTATCAGCGGAGTCCCCATGAAGAGGTGGAACGAGCTTGGCTGAAATGGGAGCTGTAACCTCGCAGCTGAATTCATGGCCAAAGAGACACGGGTCCTGAGTACAGGTAGTTGTAAGAAAAGCAAGTCACTGGCCATTGCTTGGAAGCATGGCTTGTGGGAGAGAAGCAAGGAATTTTATCCTGTAGCACTGCCCAGGTACAAGAGAGATAAGGTGCAGGGAGCGGTCAAGACCGCCAGTATTTTTTCAAGTGCTTTTAGCAATAAAGTGATTGTGGTCAGACAGATCTCTGCTACACCTGTGTGCTGCGTTGTGTTGTCCCCAAGGGGTCAAGCTGAAGCCTGAAGGTCTCCCAGCTGCGGTGTGAGGCAGCCGTGTACCCAGGCGTGGGGCCCCGACCCACCCCAAGGCGTAATTCAGCGGGGTAAGCGCAGCGTGCCGCCCTGAGGCGGGGGCAGGGGGCTGGCTGGCAAGGGCGACAGCTCTGCGCCGAGGGCTGGGCACGGAGGTAGAACGGCTCTCGGGCATGGATCAGGCACACAACGCGGTGCTGCTGCGGGTAAAATGTCGTCATGGGATGAGCAGAGAGGCTGAGTTAGCGGGAAGTGAGAAATGGTCCATCTCCTCGCTGCAGCACCTCCCCAGGCAGGATGTCTTCTCCAAAGAAACAGTGGGTCTGCTTTCGTGCCCCAATATAGGCGTGTGCCAAGCCAAGGGAGTCGAAAGAAGAGTGGGGCGAATGGTCAGAGGTCTAGAAACAGTGACCTGTGAGAAGAGAGAAAAGGATGGTGGTTGTTTAGTGTAGGGAAGAGAGGACCAAGGAAGGACATGATAATGCTTTTCTAAAAGGCTGCTGCAAAAAACTAGCAAATAAATGTTTTTCATCTCTACGGAGGGTAGGATAAGAAATAATGAGCTTAGGCTGCAGCAAGAGAGACTTGGTTTAGACATTAGGAAAACTTTCTAGCGATAAGGATAGTTAAGCACCGGAATAGGTTATCTAGTAAGGCTGCAGACTCTCTGTCATGGGAGGAAATTTAAGGATGGTTTGGACAAACAAACGACACACAAATCCTGTCTCAGAAAGGGGGATGAGCCAGATGATATCAACAGGCCCTTTCCAGACCTACCTTTTGCTGATTCTCTGTCCTAAACATAAAATCCAACTGTGACTCTCTGGAGCAGCCTATGTTAAGTACAGCACGATTCAGATGTTTTCTGAATGAGTTTTCTGAAAACAAAAGAACTACAGCGACAAAAAAATCCTAGTGCTGCAAGCTCTTATGGCTTTGTCTTCAGTCTCACCATACTTGACCCATTTCTTAGAAGTCTGGCTCCTGGAGTCAAGCAGATTCATGAAAGCTAAGCTTAAATAAGCAAAAAGCTGTCTAAATTTATGATGCAGGAAAAAATAAAATAAAACAGATTAAAAGCATGACAGAGAAGTACTTCCAGCAGCTATAAATCCACAAGAGAAGTAAAATACATTATTTAGCTTAAATATCCAAAAGCAGTTGATTAAAAAAAAAATCTTATGATTGGGACTGACTCCATTTTTTAGTGTTCATTAATGTTTAATGTTTTTTAATGGTCATGCTCTAAGTCAAGTATAGGCCTGAAGGCAGCAAAAAAGGAAATTGTATTGCTGAAGGAAACGTTCAGAAACCAAATCTCCCTCCCAGTGAGTGGCATCAAGATAGGGACATGAATACCCCCTTTCCAATCCAAAACTGGGGAACACCCAATGAAACCAGCAGGTGACAGAAAAAAAACCAACCAACCAAACAAACAAAACCAACCAAAACCCAACAACAAAAGCCCCACCTAAAGCCAAAAATGTTTTGTTGTCACAAGAAATGCAATAAAGAAAGTGAAAGGTCTTGCAACAGGATGCTGTGTATCCCATGTGTGCGTGGTGATGCTGTGAGCGTGCCTACGTGTGTGAGCCTCCGGTGCGGGAACTCTCCGAGGCACAAATTGTTGGTGACTGAGGGAATGGTTGGGAGAAAGTATCACCCTGCATTTCATCTTCTTTCATGGTACCTCCCAGGCTGCTCTTATGCGTCTCTGTTGAAAACAGGATACCAGGCCAGACTTTTAATCTGACCACAGAAAGATGCTCTCATGTTCTTTTACTCTTTTGTTGTGCTCCTGATGAGCTGAGGCATACTGGCAGGGCTGCATGAGGAAATTTTATATCCGTTCTCTGAATAACAGACTTCTTTTTCCAAGGCTGTCAATCACACTCTGCCAATAAATTCCCTAAATAAAAACTTTTAAAATAAATAAAACTCACAAATAAAACTGATAGTGAAGAATTAGTTGAGTGCATGAATATAATGATAGCTATAATAAAAATCGGTGCAGTGTGAGTTTTCATCTGACCTGTCATCACTTTGCAATCTTTTTCATTATCATAAATCAAAAAGCATTGTTTGGTTTAAATCACTTGCTGCTTAAAGATGAATCACCTTTGATTTCCTGAGTTTTGCTTGCGGCAAAAAGAAAAAAAAAAAGCTTTCAAAACTGTACAACAGTAAAAATTTCTGGTCTCACTTTGCATTAAAAAAAAAAAAAAAACCTGAGAGAGCTCTAAAACTTAATCTAGCAAGCAACATAAAATGAAACAGAACTGCGATTTAGGAAAAAAAAATATTTCTCCATCTGCAGAGCTATTAATCTACAGTTTGGTCCAGAGAGTGCATATACAGCAGTCTGTGAAGAGGGACCCCAAGCTCTAATGGCTTGAAGAAGATAGGCCCACGAATGTTTAATCTAACTACAGGTGCATATCTAAGCTTCTCTGTAACATCTGTCCCTGCGGATAAGGAACCACTAGGCATCCTGCACTGGATTGTGCAGACACCAGCTATGCGGCTCAAAGTGTATCCCGTATACTGATGACTGACATGCGAATCCCCCACGCACCCCAATAGGTTTGCTCAGAGAGCTCTTCCCCTTCGGAGGAGCAGAGTCCTCCCCTCTCCTCCCTTCATCCCGCCGCCTTAACGTTATACCCTGTGCCCAGAAGTGCAATTAGATTCTTGCCACTTCTTCCAAAGTCAGGAAAAATAGGGTCATTTGAAAATTCAGTTGAATAAACTGATGAGCCCAGTGGGCTGGAACAGCAAAACAGATCACAACTTGGCGCAAGTCATCCCCAGGGGGGAAACGCAGAAGAAATATGCTGCATGCAGTTGTATCTAGTTTTGTTCTGTGAAGAAAACTCTCATAAGAAAAGAAACAAGCAAAAATAAAACAGACTTCATTCTTTATGTCTCCCATTAGCTAGAACCCTCATGGCAATTCTCATCAATTTAACTTTTGGATGTCTGGATACTAGCCAGGGAGCACTCAGCTTCCATATGCTCGGCAAAGAGAGCGACAGCAACGATGCAATGCTGTTGTCAGGCAAGGCAGGTAAATCACTGCACATTTCTTCACAAGCCCAGTTTTCGGAATCTCGTCACCCAGTTTTAGGCAAGTGAAATTAGCGGAGTTTGGTAATGAGCCCTGGATGTCCCACAAGCAACCCTAAATCTCGGAACCTGCCTGATGGAGCTGGCTGCGTTTGTCCACTCAGCCATATTTTTTGACCCTCCTTTATGCCCACAAGGAGAAGTGGAAATGGTTTCCTGCACAGAGACTAATTTTTCGTCCTTGGGAGCAGTATAATCTGAAGGGGGGGGTGACCGGTGTGTGGAGTCGGATGCACATGTGTTTTTATCTCAGTTCTGTTGCTAACTGTCTTTGGGGAAGTCAGTTCATCTCAGCCTCACTTTCTCCTCTCCCTGTAAAATGGAGACCTTATACACAATTGTGGGGAAAGGGTGCAATTTGTTAAACATATGAAGCAGTAAAACAGCAATTCATCTTGCTAATTTTAGCTATCTATAAGTTAGTGTCTGGGTCTAACTAGGTTCCCTCTACAGCCCAGGGACAGAGAGAGGTTGGATAAATCACCTCCTTTTGCTCCACTGATTGTGGAAGGAGGCCAGACACCTGGGGACTTTTAGGCAAAATTAATCCCATCTTCAATGTCCAGAGTCACACTAAAGACCAGGAATTTTCTGCTGTTGACACACCCCAGCCTCATCTATTAGAAAGCTGAAGGATGCGTTCATGGTGAGCAGGCTTCTGAATTTTTCTTTCCAGTAACTGTGTAAATTTAGAAGCTCACTTTTCCTTTGCTTAGCCCTTGATTATTTATTTCAGACATTAGGAAAACATCACTCTGTGGCTTTGATCTATCACTGCTACTAGGTTGCCAGCTTGCTCCCTTCTGGCAGCACGTCAGCCCCTATGAAGTACACAGGTGGGATTTTTTTGTATGTGAGCATCCCTTATCTCAAATTCAAATAAGATTATTGTGGTAACATGCCCACACACTTTCATGAATATTCCTGACACTGCACAGACAACCAATACAGAGCCCACTCCTCACAATCTTTAATCAAAAGTTAGGTGTGTCTTTTGGAAGAGGAATAAGGGAGAGAGAAAAAAGTGCAATGAGCTGTATAAGCCCACGGTCTCTCCTTAGGAACACCCTCAGATTTGATATAAGCCGAACAAACCTCAAAGAAGAAGGACTTGTGGTCACTACTGCCTGACATTGACCTCACATGCAAGTCACAAGGAATTTGTGCTGAGTTTTGAAGTCTACCCGTGCAGTCATGGGATTGTATTCTCTGCTTCGCTCTTGCGTGGTATCTTTCCCATAAAGCCGCAAGTTCTCTTCATTGTATGGAATAATTGCTGGCACTTCAAAAACCAGTTACTGGTGTATCTGTGGTGCTTTTTGCCCTCCAAGTCCCTTGGCTGAGCTAAAATTTTCTAATGTAATATATTACTTCTATTAATGGTAATAAACAAGCATTTCCGTAGCAATTTCCATAATCAAAGTTCTCCACTCAAGAGCTCCTCTGGAACTATCAGCTGACTTTGCAGGGAGGAAACCAAGGCAAAAGAATTATGCAAAATGCTCAAAGCCACAAAGTGAGTCAGACTCCAAGGAAAAAAAAAAAAAATTAGTTCTCCTATCTGTGCTTATGCCCCAAGGCAATCCCTGTCTTTCACAGCTAGGGACCAATTCAGATACCTTTTACACAAAGATAATTCCACTGACACTTTCAGAGTTAGCCCTGATTTACTGCACCATCTGTGAGATCAGCATGCGGCACAAGACACTCTTATGACTGGAAAATACTTTACTGACAAGGAAAATATATATACGTATTCCTTCCTGCTCTCTGTTGCTAATCTTTAATGGCCACCTTTCTTCAAATGCTTTCAGTCAAATTTTGACCGAACCAAGAATTTTTCAAATCTAAATAGCCTTGTTAATTGGGTTGGGTGTGATGCATCATACTGGCCCCGCAGCTCCTTTGGCATGCAGTTTGACCTTGTCGAGACGCTTGTCCTAGTACTTCTCTTTTCCATTTGATTGTGTTTTCTGCCTCTTGGTATTACAGCCATCATGTAGATTTTGTCATTTGCATTATATCTCCCATCTTCTCAGCAGTAATAACAACCTGCCTGTGGAAAAAAATCCTGAAAACAAAACCCCATATCCTCTATCTGCTCATATGATTACAGGAAAGTCCCCAGTTATACCCGGAGAATTTTAACAAAGCACTGGTGTCTCACGGAATCATCAAGCACTGCTCCTCTCTGTAAGGTCTGTATGAACAGCACCGCCTGGCACCTGTGTACATGCAGATATAATGTATTGAGACTGAAATAAAATGTTTACTAACGCACAAATAAAAAGCAGTGGTCTATACCTAGTGTATTTCAAGTGCTTCTCCACCTTCATCATGCCTTTCTTAAGGTACACATGTAAAGTCACTGAAAGAAAGACAAATTTTGTAACCTGATTACCAAGTGTGAAATGAAACCAAGTATAAGATGAAATCACTCCGGTGACTCTATGAAAGATTTGGTTACGTGGGGGAGCCCGCTCACTAAGTTACAGTTTAGATGAATTCCCAGTATTGCTGGTTGCCAAAACTTCTGAGCCGTTGCCGTTTCCTCCCCACTTTGGCACAGGTGCTCGACTGGGACGTCCCACCTCTGACCCGTCCCACGTTGCAAATCCTAATGTAAATAGAGAAAAAGTCCAAAGCCAAAAAACGCCACCTGCTTTGTTTTAAGCAACAACAAGCTGTGGCCGTCTTCCCCCTGCTTTTCCGAGAAGAAAGGGAGTAAAATATTAGCAGCTTCACTCATGCTTTCCCTTGAGCTTCCGAGGTAACTTTACAACAGAGGAGAAACCTCTGCATCCCGCTCAGGCTGCTGCCCAGGCCCCCGCCGCGGGAGGACGGGGCTTGTCTGCTCCTCTGAGGGCTGTGCAATGGCAGCAGTCGTGTCGGGGCTGCTAGTGCTGCCAGCGGAGTCAGCACAGGTGTTGTCACAGCGACCAGAACATCTGGGTCTGAGACCCAAAGCATCTGTGTTGTCATTCTGGTTACTGACATCAGTAGCTGACTTAAATTAAAAATACATGGCCGTGGGTATTCGTAGGTGTAACACGTGTAATTTGTTCTCATGAGCATGTATCGTATGAAACACTTGAAAAATACTAATTCTCATTTCAGATCTTACTATTAAAAGGCTAGTGCTCAGAAATATTTCATTTGTATAATGATTTTAGGGCAGTTGCTCAGATTTCTGTGCTGTTGAACTGGTAGTGAAAAGTGTGGTTTCTAAAAGGTACATTCCACTATGCTAAGGCAGGCATTTTCCAGAGAAACTTCAGTTACATTTCTCCCTACATCTCCTTCTGTCTTGAATGTGGCTTCTGTGGGACAGAAATTTTTCTGTGGGAGAACAAAATTCTTCTCTCAGTCTGTTTGGGCAATTTGTGAGTTCTTGATGTTACCTGGATTTTTTACTAACTATGGAATTATCATCACTGATATAGTTGGCATATAAGAAAAGACTAAACAGCGTAGGGCTCCTTAGCTTGAAAAAGAGGATATGTGATTGAAGAAAATCATGAAAGATGTCAAGAATGATTATCAGAAGTGCTTTCAAACACTCAGTGGGGAGTATTACTCACTATTCTTTGCAATGCAAAAGGTGGGGGTTGTCACAGAAATCATCAGGCTGCAGGGTAAAAAGGAGCAAAAGTAGTCCATTTTCACACAGCACCAAGTTAAACTGTGGAACTCGTTGTCACTGGATAGTGAAAAGACCAAATGCACAAGCAGATTCAGGCGCTAGTTATAAAAATTTATAGGAAAGAGCCACAAATTGAGGCAAAGTAGATGTGGACCTCACCTAAAGTCCAGGAAATTCGTAAGCTTACAGGTTATCCTAGGATATCCTGGGAGAAGGACAGACACAGCCACCGAGCAGACATCCACCTACATCTGCTAACAACATATATATCCTTCTCCCTGGACATGGCTGGTGTGAACTGGCCGAGGCCAGAGACAGATGGCAAAAGAAGAGCAGAGCCCGGACTGGGTCTCGTTTCAGCTCCGGGTGCATTAATGCTCGTTCAGGTAAGGAACTAGTAATCTGAGCAAATGATTAATTGCCATAAATACCCAAATCTAAAACTAAATTCTGCTTCAGCAGTCCTGGATAATCTGCCCACCAGGAAAACAGGGACTAAAAAATCTTCTTCTCAGATGCGTTTTGAGGACTAACCACATCAAGCCCCTGTAAGTGTTTCTAATTCTAGCAGCGGTATCACTGAGCCACTTAACACTTTCGTGCCACCTTT
The DNA here is from genome assembly GCA_013400195.1 of Aramus guarauna. NCBI lineage: Eukaryota > Metazoa > Chordata > Aves > Gruiformes > Aramidae > Aramus > Aramus guarauna. The sequence continues at coordinate 206,455 of VXBL01010314.1, forward strand.
GGCCTCTGCCTTTAGAAGAGCAGCTATTAACAGTTGCTTTATAGACCACGAGTGGCCACTCTTGGCCAGGATCCCAAAACACCCTTGGTCTTTATCAGTTCACAGATATAAGAGGTGGCAAGGGAGCTATTTCCATCAGCGATGTCCCATTTATCTATGAATGGAGAAAGCCAAATTTGGTCTTGAAACTAGGAGGGGAGGAGAAAGAAGGAAAAAAAAAAAAAAAAACAACAAAAAAAAACAAAACGTTAAAGAAAAAGACAACAATTTCTCACTACACATATGAGAGGTTACTGTAGGTAGAAAGAATATAAGCTCCCTGGGGTTAATTATAAAGGAAATCTAGAACCCATACCAAAGCATTATCCCTAATTACTGCCATTAGTTGACTCAAGCTGTGTCTTTGTAGGAGGGAACGCTCCAAAGATGCAGCATTCACCTCCTCCTCTGCCTCCTCTCTCTGCTGCCCACCACCGTGCTGGGGTCACACACTGCAGAAAGCAGCTGAACTCATCCTCCAGTGGCCGCGACTGTACAGTGCTCCCAGATATTTTCTAGTAGGATCCAGTGCCCTGCAATATGCCCACCCAGAGACCCGGTCTCTTTGGAAATAAGATCTGAGCACTCAGGAGGTTTTCATTCAGCGCAAGCAAAGGGTGCTCAGGGCAGTGTCATTGCCTAAAGCCGGAAAGGAGGGAAGTCACCACATACACATACATCTCCTGCCTTTACATTCCAATTTTTATTCTTCCCTCCTGTTGAGCCATCTCGCCAGGTTTGCAGTCAGAGCTGGGATTCAAGCTGAGCTCCCCACTGGCCCAGCCTGTGCCATTATGTCCTTCCACGTACAAAGTTGGGTGCCTTTTCCTTCAGCAAGAGGTGCAAGGGCTGGAAAAACTGGCATCAGGACATGCGTGCTCCCCTTACCCCAGCGATTCCCTGAGTGACCACATTTACTGTCTCATACGGCCGCAGGATGTTAACTAAACTGACAAGGAATAGACAACAGAGAGAGGAAGGAAGGAAAACATCTGCCTTTCCAATCCAGTGACTGCAAATAAAGTTTCTCTACTTTTAGGAGTCTCTCAAGCAAAGCATACAGAGGGTTTTGAGAAGCTGGAGGCTCCTGATGAAAGTGCTGTTATGTTATTTTCAGTTCCACAGCCAAGCAGGGATTTTGTTTTGGTCTTCTGAGAACAGGGAGCTAGTTTCCACGTCTAGTTGTGCTGCTCCTTAAGGCTCTTGGAGCAACATCACTGTACAGAATCACTGAGCATTTACAAAGAGAGCAAAGGAGGACTGCTGCTGCCTAAAAAACAGTTTCCATTACGTCCGGCACGATTCACCCATGCCATACATAAAGTCCTAAAGAGTGCACAGCCTATCTTTTCTACAACAAATAAACATATTTTATTTAAACTGTAAAACTCGGGGCTTTGTTTAACACTATGAAAAGAGGCATATAGCAGAAGCCTGCTGTTAGCATGACATACAGTAATGAATCAGTTAGCAAGGAGATTTAGGTGGAAATGTTGATTCATGACATGAAAACAGAAACTGGGTTTTTTTTTTACAGTACCTCCCTGCCATATTGGCACATCTGCCCCTTCCCAGCCCCTGTTGAAGCTCTTCTCACAGCACCAGTCTTCCACTCGGGTTTCAGCACTTGGTTGGACACAGCATCACTTTGCAGATTTCAGGGGAGTGGCACCATACAAGTGACTTTTGGTGCTGGAAGCCCCTTGAAATCAAAGAACTTGTGCTCAGGAAGTTTGTTCCATATTTCTTCCTTTCCACTGAAGGCTGGATGTGCAAATTCATCATGTCTCCACTTGACTCCTCACTGTGGAGACACACACAGTGACACAGAGGGATTTTGGCAGTAGAAAAGAAAAAGCTTCAAAAACACTTCACTGAGCCCTGAAACGTGCCAAAATATACCAGGCGCTAAGGATGGAAACCTGCCAGGGAGAAGCATTTCTCAGTGAGAGGGAGGATGATCTCCCCAAGAGGGAGAGGGAGAGCTGTTCTCCAAGGACCCACTCCCACCCCTCTCAGCAAAGCATGCCATGAGCACACAGCAGATACCAGTCGCAGTAGAGCAGCACGATCCACTGTCCCTCGTCCCTCCCACACCAGCCACCATCCCTCCAGGAGCCTGCGGGGTGGCAGAGGACCTGAGCCGGGGTGGCCCGTCATGGCTGACGGCACTGCCGAGCCGCGGGAGCTGCAGCTCTGAGCAGAGCTGAAGGGCATCCAGCAGTGTCTGTGGCAGAAGACAGTGGATCTTTTTCATTTCTGTGACAATGCACAATTGTGTCAGGTTTTCTATCACACTGCCCAATCTCTATAACTGGTTTTCATTGTTCCTCTGTGTGGTTTTCTGTGCCTTTCCTCTTCTATTGACCCAGAGGCACAGGAAGCATTGAAGATTTTTCACTGTGCGCCTTACTTTGTCTATACGATAGCTCAGACAGCCCCCCAGACTTTGCTCCAGTTTACTTCAGTCTCCTTTGCCCGTTCCCCATGTCCTGGACAAGGCTTGCATCTTCCCTGACTGTATACTAACACTCTTTCATGTTTGAACTGTGTCCTGGTTTCCCCAAACCCCAGTGCAGGACTCAGACCTTCTTCTGCTCTTTCAAACGTGACCTCCACCTTTAAAAAAATTGATGGACACCCCACGAGGCGACAAAGCTGGGTCCCGCTTCAGGACTGGGGGATGTGCACTGGCCAGCGCCTGGCTTGGTGCAGCCAATTTTGTACCCACGCTCCGGTGAGGGGACCGAGCCACCAGGGAGGGCTTTGGAGGAGATGGCAGGCAGGACGACAGCAGCCACAGCTCCTCCGTTGGGAAGGGCAGGGCAGAAGGGAGAAGGGGGGCCCTGACCCAGCTTGAAGGGTCCGTGAGCAGCACTCCCATGCACAAAACCACCACTCCCGTGCTCACAGCCACCACGTAGCCTCGGGTGCCACAGTGCTTAAAGCAGCTGTTTTACTGACAAAACTTCCAGCACTGCCTCTTAGTCTGTGGGCTGGAAGTGTAATTTAGATTAAGCAGGAAAGCCTTTATAGGTTAATTAAATATGAATCGCTAAACCATACCCCACCAGTCATTATCTGTGTTTTGATATGGACTTATTATATAACTGTTAAACTTGGTATTTAGCAGATAACTTCCTTATTAGAAAGATTAAACATCTACTTGAGAGACTTCATTTTTTAAATGTCACCATTTTGGTTTACTAGACTTCTTGCTGTGCTTAACACAAACAGTGGGTATTTAAAGTAATAACAAATAAGCTGTCACCTGGGAGCACTCAGCAGCAGGCAGGACCGGCCCCGTGACAGCCGCTGTCAGTGCCGCCCGGGGGGACCACTCCGGGGACCGGCCATCGTCCCCCTCCCCGGGCACCCTCGCTCCTGCCCTGCTCCAAATCTGCAGGCTGATGGGGAGAAACATCAGCACCTCTATTGAAGGGCAATTTCTCTGCTCCCACGGGGTCAGCATAATTCTCCCAAACCGACCCTGGCTGCACTCTCTCCCTGGCAGCGTTTTGCTGAGGACACGGTGGAGCGAGATCCACCGACCGGCATCAGCGTGTGGCGGATGCGGGACTATGTTGTCACCTCAGCTCCCGGGTGCCACTGGCACCGGCCTCCGTGGATAAAAGACGCACGTGATGCTCTGTGCACAACAACAAAGCCAATCCCCGGCTCCTCCATCTGCAAAAATTACCCAGGGTAGGGAGGGTTGCCACTGCCCGATTTCTGCTTTCATAATTCTGGCGTTAACGGGTCCGAAACAATGAAACAGCAACCCGTCCAAAGAGTGGTTTGGGTGGGGGAGGAGATCGTGGGCAGAAGTCCCCCCAGAGTCAGAGGAGAGGATCTTGGTGGAAGCGTGCAGTCGGATGCTCGCTGGCGCAGAGGACAGGGAGCACGGGTGGAGCAGCTGCCCCCCTCTAACAGAGACGGTGAAACAACGGCACATTGGAGCACGGCTGCAGGGGTGGTACTGGAGCTGGGTTCCTCCAGGTCTTGGCTCTGAGGCCAGTTTCTCTGGAAATCAACATTTTAAGAGCTAGACTGAGTCACATGCCAGTCTGGATACTGGTACCTACACAGAGGGCAGTCCCGGTACTGGGGTGTTACAGCCATGCAGCCCCGTGGCCAAACTAAACCTCCATTCAATTTTTGGTAAAAGTGCTTTTATCACGTTCAGAAACAGGGATCTCCAGTTTTTCCAGCAAGCCCCAAGGAGGAGCAGTAAGCCCTGTGCTGGCCATCACCTTGGCAAACGTTGGCTTGTGCTTTCAGCCAGAACTGGCAGCGAAGAGGTTAATAATTAGCGAGCCTAAAAGGCTGCTTTTGGAGGGGTGGGTTTGGGGCAACCTGAGTTAAGGAAGCAGCCTTAACAATATAAGAAAAGGAAGTGCTGGTCATCGGTTTGTTTGTTTATTGTTTCAGCAGCTCGTACTGTGTGTGTCCCATGTGCTATCTTCATTCCTCAGTCTCCCAGCCGGTTAATTATCCAGGGGAAGCGGCGCTTCCTGCCAGCGACCTCCTGGGTCCCCTCCCATTGTTCGGGGAGCTGACACACAGCGCTGGAGACGGCAGAAAGGGCTGCTCGTGCCTCAGCCGGTGAGAAACACTCCAGAGACTGCGGTTAGTTAATAAAACAGATGGGTTTATTGGCGTCGGCAAATTTCAATGCTAGTGATACGTTTAATAGGGTTCATCTGAAGAAAATCCCGATAAAAATAAAACAAGGAGTTTGGGGGCAGGAGGATAAATGTAGGAGAGACAAGAAGGTGATCCGTACCTCCAGCATCTCTGGCAGCTGTGCTGTGTCTCCACAGCCTTCAGGGCTCAGCAACATGTTTGCTCGACAACTCTTTCTCTGCTAGGACTCGTTAGTCAGCACGAGAAGAGATGCCTACCTCTAAACGCCAGGCTCAGCTGGCCTACATCTCATCCAGTCCCTGTGCCAAGTCAGGTCTTTAAGTGCCCTTACACAGGACATCTGAATGCTCCTCAAAGGTCTGGTGCTCTCCCTTCACTTGGTACAGGGGCTTACATGGAAAGGAGGATGACTCCAAGCCCCTAATATTGTAAAATCCCTTTTTTTCCAAAGCCCCAGCGCCCTGCGTGCCCTCAAAGTTTCTGTTCTGTGCGTCTGGGATCAGGCAACAGCACCTTACAGAAGGGGTGTGCTTCACTCAAATGTTGTACGGACACTACAATATTTATTTTTTTTAAAAGAACACTTTGTACAATCCCTAAGCAGGGCCCGAAGCAATGCAAACAATAACAAACAGCAACGGGCTCGAGCTGTAGAGCTGGGATCCAGATGTGCATCTCAACTTGAGGGAAATTTGAGGGTGCTTAAGCTGGGCGTGGGTTAATCTCTCTGGAAAATCAAAAATGAAGAGGGAGAAGAGGAAAAACCGTAAGCAGAACATAATTAACAAAACATAGAGGGGCAAGTTTGCTTCTCTGTGTGTTCGCTAACTCCAGTTTTTTGAAAGATGTGACCCCACTCCCTGAGGAGTCAGGAACTGTGATTAGCTGAGAATAAAAGGATTTTTGCTTGCTGACATTGGTAAAGGTAAAGCAATCTGTTTTGAAAAACTGCTTTAAAGCATGTATTGCCACTTTGATTATACAGAACTTAAGGGCAATTGGGCTTTGCTCTAAGTCACATAGTTTTGTTAATTTTCTCCATATATTTTTACTTCCACACGAGTGCTGTCCTACGTAACTCCAGTGCCCAAATGCATCTTAGAAATTCTGCCCCATTTGTGCCACTCTGATTCACTCATCTGAAGTTTTAGAGGAAAAACAAAACACAGATCCTGGGTTTTCTTTTCAGAGGGAGACACCATTTCCAGGGACGAGCTGATTCCTCCCCTTGGGGACAGGACGTGGCCAGAGGAGCGCTGTCATCGCTGGAAATTTTCTTTCATGAGGAAATATTATTTACACATGCCACATCCAAATGATAACAGTGGCAAAGAGGACTGGCAATTGATCCTGCTTTAAATAGCTAATTTTCTAATACAGGGAGGAGCGTTTTCGTGGCCATTTCCGTAACAAGATGTTCCACTCACTTCTGGCTCAGTGGCGCAGCATCTTGATCTTCCCTTCCCTTCCCTT
>VXBL01010318.1:0-10795 GCA_013400195.1 Aramus guarauna
AGCAGGACATGTCTTGGGGCAGAAGTTGTCCTGGGAGACAGGGTAGGGAGGAAGTAAAACATGGGGATGTGTGACGAGCAGGCTGTCATCACACCATGAGGCAGCCAAAGAACATGCAGAGCCAGGAAGTGGAGGCTCTGCACAAATGTATCAGAGCTTCTTGCCTCATCCCTCCAGGTCCCAAAAAGAGCCACCAGCTCTTATGCAGCTACTGTTTAGCCCCTGAGTCCAGAAGCAACGTCAGTACTGTCCCAGTTTCCCTCCATGACAAACCTTCTCCCCACTTCCCTCTCTCATGACAAGCAGCCACAACATCTGTCAGAGAACTAAGCTGGNGATTCCAGAAAAGTCAAGCAAAAGGGAATTTTGTCAGTCTGCGTCACTTCTTTGGAGGTCTTTGTGGCCCTGTCCCTGAGAAGGGGCTCAGGTGCTGTGTTTAACCCTATCCTGCCTAACAGCATCTCAGGAAACTTCTGCTGGCTGATTTTGCCTCCTCCTTTTCTGCACCATAAGCAGGGTGTGGGCCCCATGTCTGGGTCCCTGTCCTTCCCCAGAATTCTCTAGCCTTGCCACCGCTGTCCCCAGATGTCCACAGCAGAGTCCACACTTGTGTTGCTATGTGTGTTGTTGTCTTATGTGCTTTTGTGTGCAGTTGTGTTTGTGTGAATTCACATGGGTGAAAAAATTTGTGCATGATTCCATGCTGGTGCGCATGAGTATGTGTGTGTGTTTCTCTCTTCATGAGGCATTGTTCTGCTCATGGCAGGGGCACTCTCCACTGCTCTGCCAATGAGCTCCACAGAGCAGCCATTCAAAAGGAGCCCAAGTGCAGCTGAACTACAGCAGAACAAACCTAGCAGAGAATTGTCTTCAGCACAGGCACTGAAATGCAACTTTCCATATCTTCAACCTTCTTTTTCCTACTCCTCCAAAGCTCACACTATGCTGCTGATAATTCTAGGCCCCAGTAAGGACTGTTTCACATCAGTTTGGAATCTTAGTTTAATTCTGTCTAAACAATATTGTGAATGCTTTAGATGGTTGGCAGTTGCCACTCCCTGCTTCTCCAGGCCAGGACACAGCTCTCCCCAGATCTAGAGAGTTCAGAAGGATGAGGTTTGCTTTATGGACAGGGATAAAGCCTGAGAAATTCTGTCAACCTTCTTCAGGCTATGCCCATGTGGATCTGTCAGGCAGCAACTGAGAACTTGTACCAAATAGGTACTGAACTAAAGGAACATAGCACAGAGAAAAGACTGAAGTGCTCAGCAGATAATTGTCCTCAGTTTTTACTGGTATGATTTCTCCTCAGGCCCATCCCATCCCTGAGCTTCCACGTAGACTCCCTGGGAATGAAGCAGCACCCACAACAGAAGAAAGAATTAAGAAGCTCTTACCACCAGTTGGACATAGGGACTAGCTGGGATACATCCAAGGATTTTTAAGGAGCTGGCTGGTCAGTCTCCACTCATCCCCTGAAATGAAGCTCTCAGAAGCCTTTTCTAAACTCATGAAAGATAATAAAGTGACTAGGAGCAGCTCACATGTGTTTACTGAGGGCAAATCATGCCTGACTGACCTCACTGCTTTCTATAAGGAGCTGAGTGGCACTGCAGAATGGGTGTGATATGCCTTGATTTTAGGAAGACTTTTGAGTCTCTCTCCTATAGTACCCTGTTCATCAAACAGGTGAGATACAGCTGGATATATGGACAAGAAGGGGGCTGGAAAATTAGCTGGCCTGCTGCGGTTAGGGAGTTGTGACCAGTGGCACAAAGTTCAGCTGCAGCCAATAACCACAGTGGGAACCCTCAGGGGTCAATGCTGGGACAAAGAGTGTTTAATATTTTCATTAATTACCTGAATTGTGGGGAGGACTGCACTCTTAGCAAGTTTGCGGAGGACCCTCGATTGTGGAGAGCTGTCAATACAATATAGGGCAGGGCTGCTAGTCAGAGGGATCTGGGCAGGTTGGAGAAATGGGCTGACCAGAACCATAAAAATTTCAACACAAGAAACATGAACCACCACATGCACCACTACAGGCTGGGGGCTGGCTGCCTAGGAAGCATCTCAGCAGAAAAAGATGTGAGGTCCTAGTGGGCCCAGCTGAACACAAGCCAGTAGTGTGCCCTTACAGAAAAGAAGGTACACTGCATCCTGAGCTGTATTTCTCAGAGACTAACCAGCAAGTCCAGGGAAGTGATCTTGCTCCTCTGTTTGGGACTTATGAGACTGTATCTGGAGCAGTGGACTCAGTTTGAGGCTCCTCAGTCCAGGAAGGATATTGATCAGCAGATGTGAGTCCTGTGGAGGCCACCAAGATGGTCAGACAGCCAGATTCATGATGTACAAGGAGAGGATGTGAGAGCTGGGCCTGCTCATCTTTGAGAAGGCTAAGAGAAGACATACTTGCTGCCTACTACCACTTCACTGGAAGATACAGAGAAGACTGAGCTAGGCTCTGGAGGTAAATTATGATTAGAGTAGGTCCAATGGACTCAAGTGTAGTAATTGTCAATTCTGATTAGATACTAGGGAAAAAAACCCTCTTCATGAAAGTGGTCAAGTGCTGGAGTACATTGCATGGGATCTCTGTCATTGAAACTGTTCAGAACTTCTCTGGACTCTGCCCTGAGTAACTTGCTCTATTGATACTCTCTCTGAACATAGGGTTGGAGTAGGTGGCTGCTGGAGGCCCCTTCTCCAGTCTGTTATCTCTCAAAACATTCCTCAGATGGCCTCTGGCAGGAACTGCCCAGCTCAGCAGTCATGGGGCAACCTGCACAGTCACCACATGTCATCCTTGGTGGGATGCCTGTGACAGGTCACTGTTTCAATGCAATTCCCAGTTTGCATCTTTCATAATGTCAAAAGTAAGTGGAGGGAAATGCACACCCACCCACACAGGCTCATCCAAGAAATGCATACATGCACTCCCTCATGGGTGCACACACTTGGACACCTGTACACATACAGAGGTATGCGCACTCACAGGCATGCACACACACATGGTTCCACACACATGGTCCAAATCACATATACGAATTTGCATGCACTCATATGTGTGCACACATAGAGGTACGTGTACACATTTCCAAAGGAGTCCATGTGCAGACACATGCACAGTCACCCCATCATACTAATGTGTATGCACAGATACTCAAACACATAGGCTTACACGTGCATGCTCCTGCACACATACATTTACATAGATATACATGTACACTTCTGCACACAAATGATAATACATAAAAGCACACATCCACACACACCTATGCGCACACACTAACACATATGCAGACCAATGTCACACATGTCCATACCCACCTGCACGAAGGTATGCGCATGTGCTAAAACACATAGACACTCATGAACAGGTGTGCCCAAACACACACGCACATTTGTACACAGTCATGCTTGCATGTATATTACTGCAGTGTGGTGAGTCAACCCTGGCTGGATGTCAGGTGCCCCCCAAAGCCATTCTATCACTCTTCTTCCTCAAGTGGACAGGGAAGGGAAAATATAACAAAAGCCTCGTGGGTCAAGATAAAGACAGGGAGAGATCATCCACCAATTACTGTCATGGGCAAAAGACTTGGGAAAATTAATTTATTTCATTACCAATCAAATCAGACCAGGATAATGAGAAACAAAACCAAATCTTAAAAACACCATCCCCCTTCCCATCCCTTCTTCTAGGGATTAACTTCACTCCCAATTTCTCTACCTCCTCCCCCCACAGCAGCACAGGGGGACAAGGAATGGGAGTTGTGGTCAGTTCATCAAATATTGTCTCTGCTGCTCCTTCCTCCTCAGGGGGAGAACTCCTCACACTTTTCTACTGCTCCAGCATGGGATCCCTCTCACAGGAGACAGTCCTCCATGAACTTCTCCAAGGTGAGTCCTTCCCACTGGCTACAGTTCTTCATGAAATGCTGCAGCATGGGTCCCTTCCATGGGGTGCAGTCCTTCAGGAACAGACTGCTCCAGCATGGGTCCCCCACTGGGTCACAAGTCCTGCCAGCAAATCTGGGCTTCTCTCGCCACAGGTCCACAGGTCCTGTCAGGAGCTTGCTCCAGCATGGGTGATATCCATAAAGTAGAGCTTTCCACTTTACAGGGACAGAAATGTGTTTGGGTTAGTCACAGCCAGCTTCAGGCATCCACCTGCTCTGACATGGGGTCCTCCATGGGCTTCAGGTGGATATCTGCTCCACCATCATCCTCCGTGAGCTGCAGAGGGACAACCTGCTTTACCACGGTCTTCACCACATGCTGCAGGGGAATCTCTGCTCTGGTGCCTGGAGCATCTCCTCTCCCTTCTTCACTGACCTTGCTGTCTGCAGAGTTGTTCCTCTCATACATTCTCACTCCTCTCTCTGGCTGCAAATTACTCCTATGTTTTTGTTCGGGTTTTTTTCCTTCTTAAATATGTTATTACAGAGGCACTACCACCGTTGCTGATTGGCTTGGCTGTGGCTGATGGTGAGTCTGTCTTGGAGCCAGCTGGCATTGGCTCTGTCAGAAGGGGAAGCTTCTAGCAGCTTCTCATAGAAGCCACGCCTGTAGCCCCCCCACTACCAAAACCTTGCCAGGTAAACCCAATACACCCAGGCACACATCTATACATGTGAATGCACACACGAGTACAGCCAGATGAACATATATGTAACTGTGAACATACACACATAATCTGAAAACCAGGGTGTCAGACACCAGCTTTCTGCCTCTTGGGATGATTATAGCAAGTCCTTCAGACCCTACAGTTAAGGTACTGGCCAGCCCCATCAGCTCTAGTGAGCTGAAGGGTTTGACAGTGGTTCAGTCAGATGATTACGCACTGACAGAGAGAAATCACAGCAGAATCAGCCTTTGCAGACGTTGAACATGTCCAAGTCTCAAGTTTGTGTGTGAAGGATAATTTAAAAACTATAGAATATCCCTATTGCTCTAGGCCTCCCAAATGCCCCTTTTACAAACAAAAAACAGTTTAAAAATCTTACAGCCTTAGAAGCTCCCACTTGTCTTAATGATTTCCTCAAGGGTCTGGGACCAGCTCCCACAAAGGAGATCAGCAGTGACACAATCATGTGGCAGCAGAGGGTTGTGTGCCTGGAACAAACCAGACTCCCCTTAGGCTGCGGACACTGAAGCTGGGATATCAGAAGTGATTTGTGGTAGTGAGGCCTTCTCTAGACTCACTTTAGGGTACATACCCTCTCTTCAAAAGGAAGAGAAATGCAGAAACAACATCACTTTACAGAGCAGATGAAAAAAAAATGGTTTGGCTACCCTGTGAATGTTCATGTATTCTTTTTTGATGTTGTTTTCCTTGCTTTAGTTGATGTGATAGTCTTTTTTCCTTTTGTGTTTTGCATGCAGGTGTAGGTGGTGTAATTGCCGGTAGTGAGTGGGAGTTGCCTGCAGCCTCCTCTGTCACCATGAGGTGGCTTAGTTTATCCTGGGGCCAAAGTTCTTATACAAAAAAGAGTTTCTGCACATAATATCAAAAGAGTAAAGGTAGTATACTGGATTTACGTGGCAAGGTTTTTGTCATGGGGGGCCTGCAGGAATGGCTTCTGTGAGAAGACACCAGAAGCTGTCCCCATGTCAGGCAGAGCCACTTCCAGCTAGCTCCAACATGGACTCACTTCTGGCCAAAGTTGAGCCAATCACTGAAGCTGGTTGCACCTCTGGAAAGATATATTTAAAAAAGGATCAACAATGCTGTGCAGCAGTTGTGAGAGAGGAGTGAGAAAATGTGAGAGAAACAACTATGCAGACACCAAGATCAGTGAAGAAGGAGGAGGAGGAGGTGTTCCAGGTGACAGAACACAGATTCCCTGCAGCCTGTGGTGAAGACTATGGTGATGCAAGTTGTCTGTCTGCAGACCATGGTGAAGTAGCTATCCACACTGCAGCACATGGAGGACCCCATGATGGAGCAGGTGAATGTGTCCTGAAGCAAGCTGCAGCACATGGAGACCTCATACTTAAGCAGAGTCCTGGCAGGAACTGTGGCCCATGGAGAGGAGCCTACACTGGAGCAGTCTTTCTGGGAGGACCTGTGGCCCATGGGAGACCCACAGTGGAGTAGTCTATTCTTGAAGGACTGTACCCCACGGGTACAGTCTTGAAGAAATGCAGCCTGTGGAAAGGACCCATGTTGGAGACGTTCATGAAGGAACCATGGATGGGACAGCAGGGGAAGAGTGTAAGAAGGAAGGAGCAGGAGAGAGAAGCATTATGAATGTGTTATGAATCTCTATGTCCTCATCTTCACCCACAAGATTTTCATTGTATTTTCTCCTGTTACGTGGTTGATGGAGGGCGAATGATAGAGTTCCTTGGTGGATACTTGGCAGTCAGCCTAGGTCAACCCAACATAGGCAATTAAAACAAACATTAGTGGTGAGAGCACATGTATAATAGCAGTGGTTCTGAGATCAGTTCATAAGCCACAATTCCCTCTTGGTGGAGGGCAGAGGCATGGGGATTTCTGTTCTTCCACTTGCAGAGTTTTGTCAAGACATCAGAATTTTTATATAGAAAATAGGATATGAGACTGTAGTGGCTGCCAAGAGACATTTCCACCCATTAGAAAGGATGAGATTTACATGTAAAAACATCTTCTCCATCCAAATGGCAGCCAATTCCTGAGCATAAATTCTCTGGGGAGACCCATGAAGCAGTCAAGGGCTTTGCATCCACTGCAGCTCTCTTGGGAAGCACACCCAGTACCCTCATCCTTGCTGATCTTCACATTCTCCTGCAAGCTCTGTATCAGAGCAATTTGGTCTCCCTCAGAAATACACCATTCCACTGCCCATATTTCTGTGCTGACTGCCCTCAGCTTGCACATGATTAGTTCAGATTTCCAGCCTCGATGCATTCAGCATCTACTCCTTGTAATAGCATGTTCCTGCTACTCCTGCCCATGCATGCTGGCCATGACCCCTAGATTGGATGGTGGAGGGGAGATGAAGGTGGAGGAGTGGCTATGGGCCATCCCAAAGGCTGCTCCCTGCTTTACCACCCCTGCCATTCTGCAGAACAAATCATCTTCCAGAGCCCCACCCCCACTGCCCACCACCCCAGTGCAAGTCTAGCCATTGCAAGAGGAACACCCTTCCTCAAGACCTCGTGGGGATGCTGACCTATCAGGGCCTCCTGCCTTTCTGGGCCTCTGTGGCCAGAGACACAGCAAGGCAAGGCCTGATGGTCACTTGCAGCAGAACACCCAGGGGTGTCTTCCTCAGCTGCAAGTGACCTTGTCCAAAAGAGGAGCCACTGCAGGCTGTCCCAACCTCCCATTCCTCTGTGAATGGACAATGTCCTCTCACCTCCTTCATCCCCAGAGCAACACCCTTCTCCTTTGGCAGTGTGGGCAGTGTCCATAGAGAGAAGGACCACAAGGAGGCCAGGCTTGAAAGCAGCAGAAATTTAATGAGTCAAAAGAGGGAAACAATGTCATTCCAAGTGAAGGACGGTAGTGCAGGGAGCCCTGGGTGTACCCAAGACTGTGTGCTCCTTGGCTTTGGAGACGTTCCTGCATGATGTTTGTCTGTGTATACCACAAAAGGGGAGAAGCCAGATGGTGCCCACCAGGCTGGCCTTGGTGAGCCCATGCTGCCAAGGGGAACTGAAGCAAACAAGGAAAAGAAAGAGAGAGACAAAGCCATTCAGCTGTCCTAAGAATAACATCCAAAAGATAAGTCCTCTGCCCATCATCATGTTCTGAGTTCCTTAAGGTGTCTCAGTGGGGCTTTCCCAGCATCTTTCTCAGGGGAGGTACCTTCTGCCACTGTAGTGGTTGGAAATGCCAGAGAGGTCACAACACCGAGAGTTGATGGGCACTCCATCACAGCTGAGGATGCTGCCAACAGCAGCAGAGGTGGAGGAGCCCACAACGGTGTTCTGTGGGAAGGAGGTGAGGATGGGTCCAGGCAAGGTGACCACCACAGCAGAGGGCTGGATGACGACAGTGGAGTTCTGGCACTGCCTGACACAGGGCTCGTTGCAGCTGTTGTCCAGTGGGGTTGGGCCACAGGGCTGGCAGGGCAGGCACTGGTTGCAGCAGCATATGTCGCGGGGATGGAGGTTCACCTGGGAGACAGGACAGAGAGGAAGCAGAGCTGAAGCATAGGTGAGGAGCAGCCTGGTTACCCTGTTGCAAAGGAGCCAAGGCCACCAATAAGTGGGAAGATAGAGACTATGACACCAGAGTCACATTCCAACCTCTCTCTAAGCTGACCCCCCCATTTTCCTCTGTCAAGACAAGGTTCTCCAAGCCCCAGCACAGAACAGAGACAACATCAGCTGAGAGGTTCATTGAGGGGAGATCTCACTTTGGAAGAAGAAGATGAAGGGGTTTCAGACTTACCTGATTCTCAAGGAGAAGGAGGAAAAAGAAGTGGATGAGAAAGCAGGGACTTGGGCTGGCTTTTGTATTGGTCCTTCATTGTGTGCAGGACCAGAGACAACCTTTGGTAATAATTTTCTGACAAGCTCATCTTGAACACAAACCATCACAGGTAATGATATGGGCTGTGCTTTCATTTCCTGCACTGCTAGCTTTTCATTTCCAGGTTTGTGCCATGCCCATTCACTGAGAACTGGAATGAAAGGCCCCAGGATTTCTAGGGCAGGAATGCATCATGGTGGGCAGAAGTCTCAACACAAGTGCTGGGTAGGTTCAGAGCAGACAAGTGACATCAGCCTAGGTCACTCCAGTGGGGCTGTTTGAAGTGCTTTTCACAGGCAGAAGCTCCAGTCATCCTCAGCTGGAAGCCCAAGGGTTCCTGTGCATTTCCCTCCCAATGTTCACTTGTTGCCTTGCCAGGTGTGTGCATTTTGCCGTTAGGTTTTGCCCTCATCCTACCTAACATTGCCCTCAGGAAAAATTTCTGGCTTGTTTTGACTCATTCTCTCTCTGTACATTCTGTGAGTATACAAACAATGCCATGGGCATGCCTGGAGTCTTGTCCTTTCTCAGAATGCCCTAGCCCTGTCACGGTTTCCCTGGCTGTTGTCAGCAGAGAACACTGCTGGTTGTGTTCCTACAACCTTGACTTTGACAGGCTAGAGAGATGGGCCCATGTGAACCTCATGAAGTTGAACAAGGCCAAATACAAGTTCTTGCATATGGGTTGGTGCAATCCCAAACACGGATATGGGCTGGGTGATAAGTGGCTTGAGACCAGCCCTGAGGAGACGGACTTGGGCGTGTTGATGGATGAAAAACTGAATACGAGCCAGCAATGTGCGCTCGCAGCCCAGAAAGCCAATCATATCCTGGGCTGCATGAAAAGCAGTGTGACCAGCAGGTCGAGGGAGGGGATTCTGCCCCTCTGCTCCGCTGTCATGAGACCCTTCATGGAGTACTGTGATAACCTCTGGGTCCCCTAACATAAGAAGGGCATGGACCTGTTGGAGTGAGTCCAGAGGAGGGCCATGAAGATGATCAGAGGGCTGGAACACCTCTCTTGTGAAGACAGGCTGAGATAGTTGTGATTGTTCAGCCTGGAGAAGAGAAGGCTCCAGGAAGACTTTATAGTAGCTTTCCAGTACCTGAAGGGGTGCTACAAGAAAGCTGGAGAGGGACTGGGCATGTAACAATAGGACAAGGCATAATGGTTTCAAACTGAAAGAGCGTAGATTTAGATTAGATATGAGGAAGAAATTCTTCCCTGTGAGGGAGGTGAGGCACTGGAACAAGTTGCGCAGAAAAGCTGTGCATGCCACCTCTCTGGAAATGTTTGAGGTCAGGTTGGATGGGGCTTTGGTCAACCTGGGCTAGTGGAAGATGTCCCTGCCCATCGCAGGGGATGGGAGCTAGGTGATCTTTAAGGTACCTTCCAACCCAAACTGTTCTGTGATTCTATGATGCTATGACTCTATGATTGTATGATTCTATGATTCTATGATTCCATGATTCTATGAATATACCCATTCTTTTCCTTGTGCATGCAGCATTCATTCTTGTTCTGAATTGAACCCTCTCTCCTACACTGTAATACTCCCAAATCTCCTGTCTACTCTTCCTCTCTTCATCCAGACATTCATGCATCTGAAATTCATCCCATTTCTCCATGCAACTATTTCAAATTCCCTCCCAGTCAACGTCCCTCGCTCCACAAAACTATACCAGGATCACTGTCTGTGCCTGTCCCTATTGGCACATGTCCCCATTCGTTCTGGTCCAGCTCTGTCTCACTGTCACTTTTTCTGACTGTTTCTCTGGGAAAAGAGCCATCAGAGCTGGGTGATCTTTTGTGATTTTTTGTCTTTCCTTCTCCTTTCTCAGCAGTGGCTGTGGGCAGAGTCCAGGTGCAGCAGGAGCCATTGGCAGAGACCACTAAGGGCACTGGCATCAACATCACCTGCTCAAACGCCAACATACAGTAAACTGAGTTTATCCACTGGTACTGTCTGCTCCCTGGCATTCCAGAGAGTAGACTAAAAGGTTCTAAAGTGCTTCTGGACCCACTGGAGCAGCTGTTGGTGGTGGCAGATCACTGGTCCAGTGCCCTGTGGCTCGCCTGGCAATGACATGGAGAAGTGGTGGTGTATTACTGGGCCCCAGGATACACCTGGAGAGGAGCATAAACTGCCACAGGTAGGGCTGGGTGTGTGTGACAGATGCAAGGGGACAGCGCTGGCTGAGCACACCTGGGGGTGCTGCCGCTCTGCCCACCAGGGCCTCCTTGCCAATCCTGACCCTGGAAGAGGGAAAGTTCAGCACTGTCCCCTGCTTCAGCTGGGCACTGTTGTGGCAGCTGTAGTTGTA
>VXBL01010325.1:0-14332 GCA_013400195.1 Aramus guarauna
TTCCAGCAGGCAGTCCTCCAGACGAGTGGAAGACATACTCATATGTATGATCCTCTTGAAGGGACCTCTAAGTCATTTTTGTAAGAAGTGAGTAGTGAATATGATGATCAGGATTAGAGGGGCCCTGCCTCCAGCCAGGTGGGGGAGAGGGACAACAGGGTGTATTGGACTGCATGGGTCCTGGATGGCCTGGCATGTCAGATACACAGGAGTACAAGGCTCTAGTGGACACCAGTGCACAGTGTACTTTAATGCCATCCAGCTATGAAGGGGTGGAACCCATCTCTATTTCAGGAGTGACAGAGGGATCCCAACAGTTGACTCTACTGGAGGCTGAATTAAGTCTAACAGAATGACTGGGAAAAGCACCCCATGGTGACTGGCCAAGAGGCCCCGTGCATCCTGGGTATAGACTAGTTTGGAGAGGGTATTTTGCAGCAAATTGATGCACGGACTCCGACCGATGGTGAATCAAAGACCTTTATTATGTGATTTCATGTACTTATATACTTTCTTCAACCTGTCCACGCACCAACAAGAATTCCACGATTGGTCTATAGATACTGTCCATGCGCCGATAACCATTCCATGATTGGTACATAGATCCTGTCCACGCGCTCCTCTTGTTAAGCTCATTGGTTACTATTTTTTACTATTTTAAAAACATGCACTCCCTCTAGTCTCTAAAGCTCAACACTTGTTTATTTCCCTATTATCTTATCTTGCTCTTGTTCCAGACACATAGTTCCCTGCATCTAAGGCATGAACTATTTGAATCCTGTTAACTCTTCCCAGTCCTTGCTTTCTCGCTCATCCTCACTATTTCAAAGACCCAAAAGGCTATCGGGGGGCTTTTGGAATAGCTGCCTTGGAAGCAGAGGAAATGGAACCATTGTCTAGTCTGCCCGGTCTCTCGGAGGACCCTTCTGTTGTAGAGTTGCTGAGGGTTGAAGAGCAACAGGTGCCAGTCGCTACCACAACTGTACACCGGCGGCAATACCGTACCAACAGAGACTCCCTGATTCCCATCCACAAGCTAATTCGTCAACTGGAGGGTCAGGGAGTGATCAGCAGAACCCACTCACCCTTTAACAGTCCCATATGGCCAGTGTGGAAGTCCAACATAGAGTGGAGGCTGATGGTAGACTATCGTGGCCTGAATGAAGTCACACCGCCGATGAGTGCTGCCATGCCAGACATGATGGAACTTCAATATGAACAAAGGCAGCCAAGTGGTACACCACAATTGATATAGCTAATGTCATTTCTATAGGAGGGAACTCTGTGTTGATCATCATTACTCTTATATAATGATGTTATGTGCATTTACAAATTAATGCATGACATTATGGATACCAAAGTCATTGTTGTCAACTTTTCTCCATGCCAAACTGCTGCTCAGCAAAATGATTTTGAAAAAAAATAAATGACAAAACCCAGTAGGTATAGGTGAGCAGTGTAGAAGAATTATGTTCCAGACTATCTGTGGTCACTTGGTAACCCTGTCCCCAAACTCAAGTCCTTCCGAGGAGAGGTAAGTGCTGCAAGTACACAACGAGCACCTGTAAAAATTGGAAGTACTTGACTGCTTGGTAAGGACTTATAGAGCTTGGCGCTTGTAAAAAAAATTTGATCTGTTGATTCAAGTGGCAATATAAACATGTCATTTTGAACAGTGTATATGTAAACTCAATGGGATTTCACACTAGAAACAACATTTCTTTAAATTGTAGCCCAAGCCCAACATACAAGTCAATCTGGCACACTAAGTAACTGATAAAACCTTCATTTTTTCGTAAGGAGAAAATTTATTTAGCAATGTCTCTATATCAAGAAGGAATTGCTGTAACCTCCTGTCCTGGCTTTGGCTAGGACAGAGTTAATTTTCACAAGGAGCCAGGACAGGTGAGCCAAGCTGTCCAGGGGACTCTTCCATACCATGTGACATCATGCTCACCATAAAAGGGGGCTAGTCGGGGAGGGGCGGGTTCAGCGCGGCTCCCCAATGGTCTGAGTGTGGGCTGAGTGCTGGCTTGGTCCTCAAATTGGTAAATTGCTTTCTGTTATCACCCATTGTGAATATCTTATCAGTACCGTTGTTGCTTGTTTCCCTCTCCCTTGCCATCCCAGTAAACTGTCCTTATCTCAACCCACGAGGCTTTGCCTTTGTTTTTCCATTCTCTTCCCTATCTCGACGGGGGAGGGGTGAGTGAGCTGCCATGTGGTGCTCAGCTGCCGGCTGGGGCTAAACCATGACAACTCCTAACGTGAAAGCTTTTAGTTATCCGCATGTAATAATAAGTTGTCATAGAAAAAACAGCCCATGGAACAGAAATGAAAAAGGTCCAATGTTTCTCTGTAGTCTATTCACAGCATCACAGTGTAGCAAGGACACAACCTGAAGGGCTGGATTTGGATCCAACAACTCCTCTGAAGTTACTTTAGCTATTACTGTACTGCAGCTCAGGACTCGCACTCTAGACCACTCTCCCAAAGTAATTCAGTCTGAATGACTACATACGTGCCATCTCAGGGACACAGGGAATTGTAGGAAAGACATTAGTATATGCAGCCAGATAGACAATTCCCACTGGGTGTTTTAAAATTACCAGGGTATAAATAAATTACCAGTCATTGCCAATGGTCCTATATACCCAGTGTGCCTTATCAGATGGTATTTTCCTAAAGTTACCACAAAAGAAATGGGTCTCAAGAAGACGCTCCTGCTCTCTTATCACAGAGTAGGAACAAAACTGGTTCTGCAGAAATCAGACAGTATTTAAAATACACTTGGCATAACGGAGAAGCAAAATCTGTTGTGTGTTCAAAAAACGTGGGGTTGGAAGGGACCTCTAGAGATCATCTAGTCCAACCCCCCTGCTCGAGCAGGATCACCTAGAGCAGGTTGCATAGGATTGCATCCAGGTGGGTTTTGAATATCTCCAGAGAAGGAGACTCCACAACCTCTCTGGGCAGCCTGTTCCAGTGCTTGGTCACCCTCAGACTAAAGAAGTTTTTCCTCATGTTCAGATGGAACTTCCTGTGTTCCAGTTGGTGCCCATTGCCCCTTGTCCTGTCACTGGGCACCACTGAGAAGAGTATGGCCCCATCCTCTAGACATCCACCCTTTAGATATTTATAAGCATTGATCAGATCCCCTCCCAGTCTTCTCTTCTCCAGGCTAAACAGACCCAGCGCTCTCAGCCTTTCCTCATAACAGAGATGCTCCAGTCCCCTAATCATCTTTGTCAACCCCCACTGGACTCTCTCCTGTAGTTGCCTGTCTTTCTTGAACTGGGGAGCCCAGTACTGGACACATATTCCAGATGTGGCCTCACCAGGGCAGAGCAGAGAGGGAGGATAACCTCCCTCGACCTGCTGGCCACAGTCTTCTTAATGCACCTCAGGATACCATTGGCCACCTTGGCCACAAGGGCACATTGCTGGCTCACGGAGAGCTTGTTGTCCACCAGGACTCCCAGGTCCTTCTCTGCAGTGCTGCTTCCCAGCAGGTCAACCCCTAACCTGTACTGGTGCTTGGGGTTGTTCTTACCTAGGTGCAGGACCCTACACTTGCCCTTATTGAATTTCATATAGTTCCTCTCCACCCAACTCTCTAGTCTGTCCAGGTCTCGCTGAACGGCAGCGCAGCCTTCCGGTGTATAAGCCACTCCTCCCAGCTTAGTGTCATCAGCAAACTTGCTGAGGGTACACTCTGTCCCCTCATCCAGGTCATTGATGAATATGTTGAACAAGGCTGGACCCAGTACTGACCCCTGGGGCACACCACTAGATACAGGCCTCCAACTAGACTCTGCACCGATTATCACAACCCTCTGAGCTCTGCCATTCAGCCAGTTCTCTACCCACCTCACTGTCCACTCATCCAACCCACACTTCCTAAGCTTGCCTACGAGGATGTTATGGGAGACAGTGTCAAAATCCTTGATGAAGTCAAGGTAGACAACATCCACTGCTTTCCCTTCATCCACCCAGCTGGTCATGCCATCATAGAAGGCTATCAGATTGGTCAGGCATGATTTCCCCCTGGTGAATCCATGTTGACCACTCCCAATAACCTTCTTTTCCTCCACATGCTTAGAGATGACTCCCAGAATGAGCTGTTCCATCACCTTTCCAGGGATGGAGGTGAGGCTGACTGGCCTGTAGTTCCCTGGGTCCTCCTTCTTGCCCTCTTTGAAGACCGGAGTGACATTGGCTTTCCTCCAGTCCTCAGGCACCTGTCCTGTTCTCCATGACCTTTCAAAGATGATGGAGATTGGCCTAGCAATAACATCTGCCAGCTCCCTGAGCACTTGTGGGTGCATCCCATCAGGGCCCATGGATTTGCAGATGTCAAGTTTGCCTAAATGTTCTCTAACCCGATCCTCCTCAACCAAGGGAAGGTCTTCCTTTTGCAAGACTTCCTCTCTTACCTCCAGGGTCTGGGATTCCTGAGGGTCAATCTTAGCAGTAAAGACTGAAGCAAAGGTGGCATTCACTAACTCCGCTTTCTCTCTATCCTCCGTCACCAGGGCCCCCATCTCATTCAGCAGCAGGCTCACATTTTCCTTAGTCTTCCTTTTGCTGCTGATGTATTTGAAAAAGTTCTTCTTGCTACCTACTTACGCAGATTTCATTACTGCAGTATTTAAACATCACACAGCCATTAATGGATTTTAGCCTCACAACACCTGTCAAGTTGGTAAATCCCTCACAAGATTTGAGAGATTCTCAAAAGAGAATGGAGCAATCTGCTCAGGATTATAGAGAAAGCTCATGATCATATTGACCAAACTTTCAGGCCCTGAATTGATTTTCAGCAAGTTGGTTAATTCTTAAGTAAAGCTTCAGAAATTTCTCTTTGTAGCATTTTATATAGACCTAGATGGAGGTACAGAACACTAGGGAAAGAAGAATAAGTTAACAAAAAAACCCCTCGACAAACAAACAACAAAAAGATCAAATTTTGGTTACAGCTTAACTAAACAACAGAGAGGTGAGACTGCATCTTTGAGATATAATGAAGAAAACCTTCGCCAAAGCAAATTTTTAATTCCTCCACACACTTAAATTTAATAACTAATCAAGAAAACTCACCCAAATATTTAGCACAAATTAGGAACTGAAATTAAAACATACATATATGGCAATCCACAATGTAATCCCTTATCTGCCACCATTGAAAGGAGAAATGATGTTTTGATGTTATGGATATAAAGGGTATGTATGTAATTTATTGAAACAGTACACTTTATTTGACAAGGTCTCGAGTACTTACTCTTAGCCTGTCTTTGGGCAAAGCAACAGCTCCTTGCTTGATGATTTCCAGAACTTGCTCCACTGACAGCTCAGCTCCAGCTTGCTCTAATCAGGAGCTGAAGAATCACCTGGAAGGAAAATCAGAGCACATAAATAAATAGAAGAGATCTTTGTATCAATTTACACATGGAGCCATCATCTTTTTCTGGATCAATGTATCTGTACTTCTTAAAGAATAATCACATTATTGCTTGCGTCACAGCCAGGGAGACTTTGTTAATGTCAAATTAGCACAATTATCAGTATTCTCCTGCAATCATTTTTAACAAATAGATGATTTTACAACTTAACACACACAGCTGAATTAATAAGTTTACATTTTCAAGTACTGTGCACTGACATATGCTTATATTTCTATCTGTCAGTACTTCTGCACATCAGGATTTTCAAGGCCTTCCAGTCTACTTTTTATAATTTGGGCCAGAAATTTACTTTAACGCTTGAAAATGAAAGTAAAATCCTTATAGTTTCAATGACTCCTGAACAGATTTTAAGACTATGAAATATCTCAATACAACTACAAGAGTCTACATGACTTCCTGGGGGGTTTGTAGCATTCAAAGCCACATTAATTGGCAGTAGGAGAAGAAAGGCCCACAAAGCTCTTCTTCTCCCTAAAATAACCACTTGAAGTACCCTCCCCATCACAGATTCCAAGCCCAAGGACCTGTACATTCTCCTCTCAATACTCACATCCTCCACACATCTCCCTGGTTAGGCCAAGTTGCTTTTCACCATATTTCCCTCCCCACCCACTTTCTGTGACCCAGCTGGTTCTTGTTAGCTAGAACACAGTTAGGTTAGGCTTTAACTTTTATCACTCTCCAAGCTCAGTAGATCACACCAGAATCAGACACCCCACTGGCAGTTCTCCATGTGGGAAATCAGAAAACCTCCATTTCTGTAGCTCCTTTCATCCAAAAAGAACACACTTTGCAAATCCCATCCCTCATCCCAGAACTCATCAGTCAAGCAGAGGATCCGAAACTCAAAACAACACAAAAAAGGGTACGAGGCAAAATTTCAACACCTACTTAGAGTCCTTTGAAAGTACCACAAGATGGTCAGAGCTGCTTGGTAGAGCCGATGCACACGCGAGCACCTGGCTACCCCTTGGCTGGAGCCATGCACAGCTTCCACTCACTACATATGCTGCTAGGTAGGCTCCCCAACATCTTGTGGGCTTTGGACACACTCTCCTCTGAAAGCTACTAATGTCCACTTGTACCTGAATCCCAACCTCCAGCACATCGAGTAATCTTTGTTAATTCTCCCAAGTAGAAGGGGGGAAAAGTGTATTATACCACAAAATCTCTGCTGAGCTCTCTTTGTTCTGCAGTGAGACACAGCTGGAGCCAGAAACCATTACCCTAATTATGCCTCCCAGCTCATTTGCTGTTAATAAAACAAAGACAGCTGCTGGCTTGATTATTTTGAGATTCAAATTTGTTGTTCCTGTTGTGATCCACAAAACCCTAGCCCTTATTTTGAGCAGTGTCCTGGTTCTGGCTAGGATAGAGTTAATTTTCATAAGGTAAACCAAACTGGCCAGGGAGCTCTTCCATACCATGTGACATCATGCTCACCATAAAAGGGGGCTAATGGGGGAGGGGTGGGTTTGGTGTGGTTCTGGGATTGGTAAATTGCTTTCTGTTATCACCCATTGTGAATATTCCATTATCAGTACTGTTGATGACTGTTTCCCTCTCCCTTTCCTGTCCCAGTAAACTGTCCTTATCCCAACCCATAAGGCTTTGCCTTTGTCTTTCCTATTCTTTTCCCCATCCTGCTGGGAGAGGGGTGAGTGAGCTGCTGGCTGGGGCTAAACCATGTCAAGCATGTAGATTTGCTGGATCACAGAACAATTTTCTCTAGAAACTGAAGCACCAAGAGAGTCAGAGAGAGAGATGAAAGTTGTCGGAAGCTGCTTTTTGGGGTTGTTGTGGGATTTTTGTTGTTGTTTTGGTTTGTTTGTGTTTTTTTTTTTGTTTTAAACAACAGAAATGTGGAAGTCAGTCAAGAAAAAATTCAGGTTTAACCTTCTGTGCTGTCCTTACAATTATCTCCATACTTAAATAGAGGGGAGAATTTCACTGCCTCTGGCAGATGTTGTAGGTAGGCTTTACATTCTTATGGATAAGGACCCACTGTAGTGCTGTGATCTCTGATCCTTGAAAAAAACAGGAGTAGGAAGGTTCATGTGCTGACATGGTTTTGGTATAGAGTCTGGGACAAATTGCTGGTAGAGGATACACGGCTCACAGAGGAACAAGAAAGTTGCCCAAAATCTTTGAAAGAAAAAAACCCATCCTCCTGCATTTCAATACTTCTCTGTTGTCAGTAATTGCTGGCAAAACCTATCCTTGCCCAGGCCAGGCTCATGCAGAGAATCTGTCCCACTAGTGCTGCCTTGTTAGCTCAAGTTCTGCTAAACCACAACAAAAGCAACATTTAATATTTGGCTTTTAATCAAAAGGATAAAATACTATCATGATGCATAAAAAAAATGAATGAAGCTCACAGATACTACCTGAATTCTGATGTTTCCTATTTTGGAAAGTCAAAGACTCCAATCTTAACATGTTTTTAAATGACTTGTATGTTTTTGTGGTAAAGGTACTAATCTTGGTTGAGTTGTATTTCACAAAGAACAAAAGTGCGATAGGCTTCTAATATTTTCAGGCTCTGTCAGCGTTTCACAGAACTTTGGCTATTTTTGGTATGCAGTTGAAGACTGAAATTAAAAATATTTACTTAAATAATAATACTTATCTCCACACGTTATTTGCCTTACTACTTCAGACAATATAGAATCGGAGTAATTCTCTTTTTAACCCTGATAGCACAGTAAGTACCCCAATGAGATACTCAGGTACCCAATGAGTAGCCCAATGAAGTAAGAAAAAAAGAAATGAGTTCTACAGAGGACATCCTAGAAGACGTATTTGCTTATTATCATTAGATCAATAATAAAACCAAAAAGCATCCAACGTTACATCCCCATTGCCGATGCTCCCATCTCTTCTGTAGCAGAAGGTCTAACACTTGACCTAGTAATCTGCCCAAATATAAAAGCTTAACATAATTTTAAGGAAGAGTAGCCTTTTCCTTTGAAAGAGCATTAATTATCTGACATTTAATTTTATTTAATTATTATTATGAGGGCAGGCTGAGAGAGTTGGGATTGCTCAGCCTGGAGAAAAGAAGGCTCCGGGGAGATCTAATTGTGGCCTTCCAGTACCTGAAGGGGAACTACAGGAAATATGGTGAGGGACTGTTTATCAGGGAGTGTAGTGATAGGACAAGGGGTAATGGGTTTAAACTAAAAGAGGGAAGATTTAGATTAGATGTTAGGAAGAAATTCTTTACTGTGAGGATGGCAAGGCACTGGAACAGGTTGCCCAGAGAGGTTGTGGAGGCCCCATCCCTGGAAGTGTTTAAGGCCAGGTTGGATGGGGCTTTGGGCAACCTGGTCTAGTGGAGGGTGTCCTTGGCCATGTGTGTTGGGTTTGCATGGCAAGGTTTTGGTAGTGTGTGTGTGCTACAGGGGTGGCTTCTGCGAGAAGCTGCTAGAAGCTTCCCCTGTGTCTGATAGAGCAAATACCAGCCGGCTCCAAGATGGACCTGCCGCTGGCCAAGGCCAAGCCAATCAGTGCCTCTGTGATAACATAGTTAAGAAGGGAAAAAATAACCTTGGAGAGCTTTCTCAGGCAGAGAGAGGAGTGAGAAGATGTAAGAAACTCTGCAGACACCAAGGTCAGTGAAGAAGGAGGGGAAGGAGGTGCTCCAGGGCCTGGAGCAGAGATCCCCCTGCAGCCTGTGGTGAAGACCATGGTGAGGCAGGCTGTCCCCCTGCAGCCCATGGAGGAAGGATGAGAGGGTGTAGAGATTCCACCTGCAGCCTGTGGAGGACCCCATGCTGGAGCAGGTGGAGGCACCTGAAGGAGGCTGTGGCCCTGTGGGAAGCCCACACTGGAGCAAGCTCCTGGCAGGGCCTGTGGAGCTGTGGAGAGAGAAGCCCACACCAGAGCAGGTTTTCTGGCAGGACTTGTGACCCTGTGGGGGACCCACGCTGGAGCAGTCCGGTCCTGAAGGTCTGCACCCCTTGGAGAGACCTACGCAGGAGCAGTTCGTGAAGAACTGTAGCCTGTGGGAAGGACTCATGTTGGAGAAGTTTGTGAAGGACTGTCTCCTGTGGGAGGGACCCCACACTGGAGCAAGGGAAGAGTGTGAGGAGTCCTCCCCCTGAGGATGAAGAAGTGGCAGAGACAATGTGTGATGAACTGACTGTAACTCCCATTCCCTGTCCCCCCTGTGCCACTGGGGGAGGGAGGAGGTTTGAAGCCGGGAGTAAAGTTGAGCCCGGGAAGATGGGAGGGGTGGGGGAAGGTGTTTTTAAGATTGGATTTTATTTCTCATTCCTCTACTCTGTTCTGTTTGGTAATAAATTAGATTAATTTCCTCTCTAAGTTCAGTCTGTTTTGCTCGTGATGATAATGAGTGATCTCTCCCTGCCCTTATCTTGACCCACAAAGCTTTTGGTTATACTTTTTCTCCCCTGTCTAGTGAATGAGGGGAGTGATAGAGTGGCTCTGGTGGGCACCTGGCCCCCAGCCAGGGTCAACCCAACACAACCATGGCGGTGGTGGTGAACTAGATGATAGATACTAGATGATCTTTGAGGTCTCTTTCAACCCAAACCATTCTATGATTCTATCTTCCACATATAAGTAACAGAGCTACATTTAAAATAATCATGAAAATTAACTGATTCCTCCTCCTTGTCCACTTAGAAAGGAAACGAACCAGAAAAAGCGAACTGGCTGGATAATATTAAATGAGTTTCAAGTTTTAGCACATGCTTTAAAACTCAATGCTGAGCATATTATTGTCTAGGAAAAAAAAGCAGATCACAGGGCAAACAAATTAGACTGAGAGATTGGGCACCATAAGAAAAAAAATGTCATTTTTTGATATTCGGAAAATTATTTTTCTCAATTATTTGGGCAACTGGTCTAAGAAAACAGAAAATAACTGCAAAGACTGCTTAAGAAGAAGAATAGCAAGAAACTTAACAAGTTGCTGTGAATTACTTGGATACAAGTCATGCTGTGTGCTGAAAGGCCCTCTCCATGCAAGGAACAAAACCTGTTTTAAAAAGCTCTTTCTCCAATCTAGCTTCCATGTTAACAGAGATTAAAAGGCACGTCTAATCCTGGATTAGACAACTCCTCATCAGGAATATCTTATCAGCATCCAGATAAAATGGTGTATCTACAGTGCCTTGCCCTGTGCGGAGAGCCTAATTCTAGTTGTGCAAGCTACCAAACCATGTGGTGCAATGGGCACGCAGCGACATGGCTTGGTCACCATCAGCTCAGGGACTTCCAGGATTTGTATTCATATACCATTAATACACTCAAGATCGCTAAACAAAAAACTTTTCTATAGTGATTTCCAAAATTGGTTTTCATAAAGCTTTTCCATTTAAGAGGTCAGTTTTCCCTGAGAGACTCATCTTCAGTCTTTTTTGTTTTCTAAACAATAAATTTACAAAATATGTCCAGAGATTGAAAGTGCTACAAGAAAGCTAGAATGATTTAAAAGTGACATTTTATTTTTTTGAGATTTTTTTAAGATTATGAGGGAATAACCACAGTGTCTATTATTTTACCCATCTATTGTTTTCAATAGGGTTGAAAGACTGAAGTAAAGAAATATTTCTATTTACTATAGTGTGCACCAAGCAGCAGAGCTATCAAGGACAAGATGTTTTCTCCACCTGAATTCTTTCAGTGGATGCTGAAGTGCTGTGATGCCCCAGCCCATTCCCAGGCAGTGCCGCTGCCTAACACTACAGCTCCTCACTTTCTCCTCCAGCTGAAAATAACAGCATGAATCGCTGCTGCCTCCTCTGCCTGTAGCTGTCAAGGTTAACTCTGCAAAAGAGAAAAAAAATAACTTGGCACCAAATGAAAAAATTCTGATTTTGTCATTTTTTCTGATTTCTTTCCTTTGGAATGTGATTAAAAAAGAAAGATGCACATTTTGACATTGGCTGTTTTATATTTCCAGCTGTGTTCACCACTGGTAGAGTAAGATGTTGTATTGATGGCACACTGAAAGGAGAAGAAAAGGAGAAAACAAACCTCTTGTCATAAAGTACCGCAAGATTAGCACTTCAGCTAAGTGCTTAGCTTCCTTAGGAAAACATAAATCACAGCTATGTTCAGTAGCTGATAGTCATACCCTCCATTCTGGAGCAGAAGTGAGGCAAAGCCAACCCTCACTGATTTAAGAAGGGACGAAATGGTTTCAGGTGATTCAACAGCAGAAGTTTATCAGCAGACTTGAAGTACTGAAGTTTTTTCAGAGTCACCTTGAAACTAGGAACATGTTCAAAGACATATGAATTTTTTGCAGTACTCTGATCTTCTCATCTCCCCACTCTTACCCACTTTATTTGCTAGGAGTGGGGAGAAAAACCAAGAAAAAAGAAAGAAAATCGCTTAAAGTATTTAGCCAGGCTCTAGTAATCAGCAGGATCAAGGTTTTTCTATGGGCATTTTAAGGAAAACCATGAAAGGTTAGTTCTCATGTCCACTGCTAGTCCTGCAGGTCTTGAAATAGGAGTTGCTATGCCAGAACCAAGCCAACTCAACTGATTTTAAAATCTAGCAGGGAAATGTCTTTGGAGAATTAAATTCCTAGTAGGAAACTGCATCAGTTGAATCCTTTGCATCACTAAACCATTGCTCCCGACCTCCTGATTTCTATCAGACTATTTTGCAAACAAAATTCTAGCAGCTCCTAGTTAGCCTGTTCAACCACACGATATCTATCACTAGCTCATAGGAATTATGAAAGTAATGAAAGCCAATGAGTTCTCACAATGGCCATGAACCAAACTAAGAATTACTAGCAAAGCGTCTACCACCAAATTCTCAATTATTTTTCAACGGTCTCAATTATTTTTATACCAGACCATTTATAAATGGACTCAATTATAATTATACCTCTCTCAATTATTTTTCAACGGTCTTGGGAATCTGGAGAGGTCCCAGTTGACTGGAAGCTGGCAAAAAGAAAGAAGACCCTGGTAATTACAGGCCTGTCAGTCTCACTTCAGTGCCTGGTAAAATTATGGAGAAAATTATGCTGGGAGTTATCGAAAAACACCTGAAGGACAACACAGTCATTGGTCACAGCCAACATGGGTTCATGAGAGGAAGGACCTGTTTAACAAACTTAGTTTCCTTTTACGACAAGGTCACCCATCTAGTTGACCAAGGGAAGCCAGTTGATGTCATTTGTTTAGATTTCAGTAAAGCTTTCGATACTGTCTCTCACAATATCCTTCTGGACAAAATGTCCAGCATACAGTTTGACAAAAACATAGTGCGATGGGTGAGCAACTGGCTGATGGGTTAGGCCCAAAGAGTTATGGTAAATGGGGTTACATCAGGCTGGCGGCCAGTCACTAGTGGGGTTCCCCAGGGCTCCATTTTAGGGNTTGGGAACAAGCACTATGTGTGCAATCTATTCAAAAACATGTGGGCTGACTTAATTCATGGCTTTTTTTAACGTTCTTCAACATGCAAAAGCTATTGTTGATGGCTACAATTTAATCTAATTTTTTCATTTCTTTTCCCAAACTGTTGTGTTTCAGCGAGTTTGTGAATCTAAATCACATATTACTGGACCTTTCTAATATGCTCTCAGTGCACACTGTTTCAAAATCATAAACACACATAGTACATAAAAAGAGAAAAACAGAGAAAGGACAATTCCCCTAGATTTGTCATATTTGATAGGCCTACAACTTCCTCATGAGGGGGAGCAAAGGGGCAGGCACTGATCTCCTCCCTCTGGTGACCAGTGATAGAATCCAAGGGAACGGCATGAAGCTGCAGCGGGGGAGGTTTAGGTTGGATATCAGGAAAGGGTCTTCACCGAGAAGGTGGTCAAGCACTGGAACAGGCTCCTCAGGGAAGCGGTCACAGCCTCGAGCTTGACTGAGTTCAAGAAGCATCTGGATAATGCTCTCAGTCATATGCTCTGATTCAGCTGGTCCTGTGTGGAGCCAGGAGTTGGACTCGATGATCTTTATGGGTCCCTTCCAACTCAGGATATTCTATGATTCTATGATTCTATGAAATTCCTGACACATCTGAGGTTGCTGATCAAATTATAGACCACCTCTGAAGCAGATATATAGATAGTTCACAGCTGAAACATTTCTGCAGGAGGCCAGAACAGGAACCACAGCATTCCTCTTTGTTCACCATCCAGAGGAAGAATATCCCATTTAGCTAAACAAGATGCACAATATCCTATTAAGATGACTTTCTAAAATCAAAAGTAAATTAATAGGAAAGAGAAGGTATTTTGATTTCAGTTTCTTCTGTACAGCATTAACTGTTCCCATATGTTCCCAATCAGCTGGCAATGGTGATTTTTAGCTTATTTATAAAAATCCAGAGGCAAATAAGTAGTTTTCAGTAAAAAAGTGTTCTATACACTGATGGCCCTTAAACATTCACTCATTTTTGCCTCAGCAATGAAGCACACAGAGGTTATGTGTTATCTCTGGAGTAAACGGAATGGTCCAAATCCCGAGGCAAAGTCCATAGTTACTGTAACCAAGTCTGTATCGCAGTTAACATGGGCAATTGCTGCTCTGGTCTGAGCAGCTGGTGGAGCTGCAGAGCCATCCCCATATTCATGTGTGCCTACAGACACGTTCTGCTCTGTCTCCTGCCCCAGTGTCATCCTGCCAAATGTCTGCTATCCAGAGGTCTCCAATGCTGAAGTCCCTGGAAACCTACCACAGTGTTTCATTATTATTAACATTAGAAAGTCTTTCCTTATGACCTGTGAATCCACAAGTATGTGAAAAACGTTATTCCCTTTCCTTTAATAGCAGTGTTTTATTTGAAAAATATCACATCACCTTTAGCCTTCCTGTGGCTAATCAGCACCTGTTCCATTTGTCCTTAGAGGTCCTGTT
>VXBL01010356.1:0-42224 GCA_013400195.1 Aramus guarauna
AGTGCCGTGGCCCTTCGGGGTAGCTTGCCGGCCCGATAGCGAGTGCGTGTGAGTGGGCGTGTAGAGGTCTTAGGCCGAGCTCCGGGAGCCGTACCAAGACCTCCCGCCCGGGCGCTTTTCCCCCTTGGGCAGCACAACCTGCGGCTGCACGGAGTCGGCCCCTCACCAAGCTCAGCCCTGGAGAGTTGCCAGAGGCCTGGCCCTGCTAAGGGCAGTCTGGCTTATTTCTCCTGTTCTGAACCATCTTGTCCTTCTAAAGGGCAGCAGCGGCTCCTGTCCTCCGTGCTAACAGGAACGTGCTTTGGGGCTTATTGTAGGGCCAGGGTCGTGGGCTATGAGGGCAGATCAGGGTCCTCATGGCAGCACTCCTTGCTGCTTAAGTGGCTAGTGATGTTGCAAACACAAGCGTGGACCAGCACTCCATAAAATTTCTAGTTGGCTGGTCCTGATACGTTGTTAGGCCATATATATTGTTCTGCTCTTGCGAGTCACCCTCTGAGTGACCAAGCTTTCTCCAGGCTCTGTGTAGAGAGTTCAGATGCTTGCCCTCAGGGCTGTGTGCTGCTGTGTCCCTTGCAGCTAGGGATGGGAATGCTGATCCTGGTAAACCCGCATGGTTTTAGCTTGAATTAGCATGATTGACTGGAAATCCTTACCCTTGAGGATCTATTGGTATCTTACAGAAGTGATGCTTCAGGAAGTTTATTATAATGTCTCTGGAGGCATTGTTCAAGTGATTTGCCCTTTATGTTTTATCTAATTTTATTGTCATGTGAAAAAAACATTGTTTCTTTTGGGGGAAAATCCTCTGAAAGTGCTGGAGCTGTTGCATCACATCGTATGATATAGCTATTGGTGTAAATTGGTAGGATGTACGTGATTTTGTTTAGCTGTTTCTTTTATGGTTTTATGTAGTCATGTAACACTGTATACTAGGTCAGTAGTTCTCTGTGGTCATCAGTGATCTGAAACTTAGTAGTGTGTAGAGCTACATAAGCTTTGTGATACTTAAAAAATTTCAGCGTGAGGATGTGTGTGGTCTGGAACAAATCTGAAGGGTTGGCAATAGCGCTAAGAATGTGGGAAACAAAATAATTTGCAAAGATAGGAAGCTTTCAGAAAACTTCCTATTTTTTATGGTATCTATGGACTACAATAACTCTATGTGCGCTAGTCTCAAGATGAGACCAAACCCTTCTGGCATGCCTGGTATTTCAAGCTGTCTTGGTACTGCATTAAGTCTGAGGCATACTGGATTCTGCTTGGTAAACAGACTTTTTTTTAATGTGGGTGTTGTGATTAACATTATGCTATGAATATAAAGCAGGTATAGGGGAGTTTTGTTCTCTTTTTTTCCTTTTATTTTTTTTTTTCTCTTTCCTGATTACCACTCTTTAAGGCTTTGGACTTTAGAACAAGTCATTTAACACCAGGTGATTAACCTGATGATCTCTCTATGCCCTTCCATTGGCTTCAGTGAGGCGTCGTATGTCATCTGGGACCTGGCTGCATTTAACAGACCAGAGTCTGAAGGAAGTTTTATCCCTGCCTTTGTGCTCTCCCATTCTAAAATGGAATAAATGAATGTGAAGAATTTTTCAGATGAAACTTTAATATATGAACAATTCAACTCCGTTGTTGTTTTGTGGTTTTTGGGCTTTTTTTTAAAGTGTTGTCTTCTTGATTGATGTGAGCTTCACTCCATCTTTAATAGCTGAAGGTTTTCCTTTTGTCATTTTCTTTCTTGCTTTCTTCTTGGTCATTCTAGTTTTAATCTCTCTCTTGTTTGCATCTTTATGAGTTCTTGGGCTTTTTTTTGCCTTTGACTTCTCTCTTGTTGATTAGCAGTATCTGCCTATGAATGTCTCTATTAGTTGGTGCAACCTGTGATGCAACATTTTATTTGAAGAGATTGTTGCACTGGGAGTGGCTCCAAACAATTGATTTGTTCAAATAAATAAATAAATGACTGCTCCTTATTCTGGACTGTTGTCAGCTTGTGCTTAGCTATTAACAATTTGTGTAATCAGTACTGTTCCACACAATTAAAATAGTTATGCTTATTATGATTAAAGATGAGAAGTTTAGTAGCATTTGATTTTTAGTATTCCAGCTATTGTTTTGTTTCATATTAGGCTCTGTTTAGAGAATAGTTTTGCCTCTTAGGGTTCATAAGTGTATTATGGAGGTTTTTTTATTGATAGGAGCATCTACTGAAATACAAGAAGCGATTAATTAAGGATGACTGAAAATATGGCCTCGTTATAAACTCTGAAGTTTGACTGATTTCTAGATGTGTTTTTATCCATGTGAAATTTGCTAATCTCCATTTTTAAGTTACAGTTAACTGTGAATTTTTATATTTTAGAGTAATAACCTGAAGAATGGTTTTGAAGTATGGTTATATCATTAGGATTATTGCAGAATATTAATGCAAATGTAATTACTTCCTATTAAACTTAAGCCTAAAGATGAATACTTTGCCAGTTCAGCCTTTCAGTCTCCAAATAAAATTATTTTATTCCTGCTTTTAACATTTAGCCCCGTTAAAATTAACAGTCAAAACTTTAGTTTGCTTTTCCCTTCACTATACACAGGCCTTGCATTTGGGAGCTAGGTTAATGGCTGAGATTCAGCGGGTGAGAACCAGTAAAATATAGTTACTAGTCAACAAGGGGTAGACCTTGTGGGTATACTATTATTTTCATTGTGTAATGTGGGAGATTAATATCATCCCTATAGTGTCTTCATTAGTACTGATAGGGGTTATTTATTTTTTTTAACCAAGTAAGTGATGGAAGCCTAACAAAATTCATGCTTCTACTTCTTAAAGGGGTTATTTTGAGGATGACTGATGATTGGGAATGTAGGTTTTTCTCCTGTGGTTTTCTGTATTTCTCTTTTCTGTGTCCCTTCTTTTTTACTTTAATATAAGGATAAGACAAGATTATCTTCTAGCTAAATGTGGCAAGATTATGAAATCTGTGAAATCAATTTATCATCACAAATCACTAGATGGCAGTACTGCTGTTATTTTCACCTAATTGCCCATGCTTCAATTTGCCTATCTCAATTTCTCCTTTATGTCTTCAGTTTAGTAACACAAAATATTCTGGTTTGCAAGAATGCAAAGAAGTCGCTTCCTTATGAAGTTTAAGCTGAATTTTCAGGCACTGTTTGCTGCAAATTATGTGTTTGTGGCTTGAACTATAAAGAATTATTACTATTACTATTTTTTTAAATCACTGAAAAGACAGTCCAGTCCACACCCAGCAGTCATTAAGGATTTGCAGACTGATCTTCTTGGGGAACTTTTTCCCTGCAACTCCCATAAGGGTAGTTGGAAACCCTCATTGGAAACTTTGTTGAGGACTGAACGCTGTTGAAGTCTGTGGATTGCTTGGGTTTTTTGCCCTCCGTGTTCTTCTTCCACCCCAATGCTTCCCAGTTTCTCATGTGTAACTGGCTTCAGGTGGGCCATTTACATTCAAGTGTTAAACCGTATGTCCTGTAGGATCAGTTTTAATTATATGTAGTGCTGGATTCTTTCAACACTATGAGCTATTAGCTTCGAATTACACCTATTGTACTTCTTGCTTTCCTTCCTTGTGTTTTTCCTCCTCCCATGTCTCATCTTTCTCCTTAACCTTATTCTTTTTTTTCCCAATTATTTATGGGGTTTTTGTGCAGCGTTTGCAAACTACAACTTGCTTATGTTGAGAATTCAGTGTATAAAAAGCTGTTATTTGTGCTGGCTGCATGTTAGTCCCTGCCAGATCAGAAATTCACAGTGAGATTATTGGTTGTGTGAGGGGATGGGTAAGCTAAAGGGAAAAGGGTAGGGGGGCATTTAGGCTTCAGGGCTCTCTAACTGGCAGAGGGTAGGTAGATGGAAGGGGAAAGGAGTAAACAAAAAGTTGAGAATGTGAAGAAGATACTACAGGCTATTGTGGTTGTGCATTATGTGAGAGAATAAAGGAATTTGTTAACTCCTGTAGCAAAAGGTAAGGAGAGATCTTCTTTTCCCTAGCTAGTGGTAAAACACTAACTGATTATAGTGGACAATATATGAAAGAGTATGGGATGTGTTAGGGTCGAAGGATAAAATTTAAGCCAGAACAGAAGGGAGATGGCAGTATGCTCTTGACTGGGCATCACTCTGAGGGTATCCAGCTTACTAGGACACATTGCCTAGGGGTGCACACCTGGACCTGCATAGTCCAAGGGAATGTAAATAAGCTCTACAGCTGGCAGGATTTTCCTCTCAAGCATCCATTTCCTGGTCAGGCTGGATTTGCAGATGATTGGCTTTCCCAGAGAGGCTTACAAGTAGGAGGAGAGAATGTGAAATACTGATTTTTTTTTTTCCCTTTTTTTATTTTAATTCAAATTTTTAGTCAGTTCCATGGAGGGGTTTATCATTGTATTTCAGCAACCAACTCTTAAATTTTTGCAAGTGTGGGATTGCTGTTTCTGTTCAATGCTTGCTTTACTTTTCTCATTGTTAAGTTAATAGACAAAAGCAACTACAGAATTATTTACATTTCTACTAATTCCTAACTTCCAGATGCCAGTTAGGTTACTTTTGGGGGGTTGTTCCCCACCCCACACATACACTTTAATAGCTCTGTGAAACTTTGAAAAAACTTTTTACAGATTCTTTGAAAAGCCACTCTGTGGAACTTTTTCAAACATTCTACATGGCCACAGTATTTGTTTTTAGTAAGCACCTCTCAGCAGTTTTTAATCATGGCATTAGGTGAAATCAAGCAGCAGATTAAAAGAGACTTGATAAAATGTTTCTAGGAGGTTTTGGTCAGCGATTACTTTAGTTGCACAATGGAAAATTCTTTCTTTGCAGTGTATAATTGGAAGAAGAATGACTTTAGAAATACTTCTGTAAGGGTAATGTAAGTTCTTGCAGCTTGATTAAAAGACAAAATATTATTATTGCAAATTATTCTTCTTAGTGCAGTTTAACAGAGGACTCTGCAGTTCCTTTATAAGGGATGATGAGATGTACTCATTCTGCAAGACAGTCTTTTCCCCATCAGGCAATTAGTGACTCCGTCATTTAAAAGCTTCTCTTCAGATGGGATGGATTGAAGAGGTACTTGGAACGTAAAATCCCTCTGTCATTAAGGGTGCTGCGCATAAACCACATTTACTTTCTTTCTGAGGCTGGGCTCAACTGTTTAATCTTGAATTACTTATGCAAAGCATACTGGTTTGTAAAAGGGACTATAATTTCTCCATTGTTATTTTGACGCTTTCATTTGTTTTTGAGGGTCCTTGTAAGCTTGTCAAGACTAACACTGACATCCTACTTTTTGTTTTTTTCAACTGGGTAATAACAGTAGTTTTTCCTCCATATTAAACTTGAGTTGTATACACATTTAAAACAACAATGAGGCAATAAGGGTTTTTGCTTTTTTGAAAGAGAGGAAAACACCTGTATTTTTGTAAGTGGAGTTCTTTTTATATACACATGGGTACTTTCACTGAACACATTATCTAAGCCTTTGCCTTTGTTAATTGTTAAAGGGAATAAGCTGGCAGTCCTCAGTAGCTGCAGATGTAATGGATATGATGGAAAATGTTTGCTTCTACCTATTTTTCATACATAAATTCCTTTGTATAGGATTTTTGTGTCATTAAAATTTCCTTATGAATTGTTACATCAGGGAGTGGTAGAAATAATTTCTGTCCAGTTTACCAGACTTAGGCGGAAGCAGGGTTTTTTTAAGCTGCCTCTGCACGGAAGAACAAAAATCTCCAGGTGTTCATGAAAGTCTTAATTTTTTCCCCTCTCCTTTTCTTCTCCTAAGCCAAAGATGTTAAAAGATACTTCCAACATAATCTGGCCTTCTGAATAAAAGCCAAAGTTTTCAATTACTTTCACTTCTGATAGTCACTGGAGCAGTATGATATTTGGATTTTGCAGATATTGTCTGTACTGGAAAACTTGTTCAGGGTAAATAAATATCTATGTAATTTTATTCATGTCATAAGTGAATTTCAGCTGGTTTCATGTGGCTTTTCTGGAGGTTTATGTAGCTGACCCCAAAAAGCTTATCCTTTAAGGTAGACAAGGTCATGGTTAGAGTTAAGGTTACAGAGTCAGGAGTCCTGGGCCCTTGCCAGCTATGCCACTGTTCACGGTGTTTGGCATGGTGTTTGCGCTCAAGCGTGATAGTCAAGAGCATCTGCTGAAGTGCTTAAGCCGAGGGCTACAACTTCGTGGGTGGTCATCGTTCTTCGCTGGCAGAAGGGGGAGACTTTGGTCCTCTGTTTTGCCTCTTGCCACCTTTTGCATCCTGTCACGTATCAGTTCTGAAAATAACAAGTCCTTGTTGGAGTTACTACAGCTCAATAATGCAGCAAAGCACTACCCATAGTTAAGTTTTTCTTGCAATGGGGTATGGGTTTTGTGATCATCAATTACTTCTCTATTATTGCCTAAGTACCACCAGTATATATTGGAAGCAAGAACTGGGCGTGCACAGTAAGGTTTTTAGAAAGAGGCTTGGCATTTGAAGTGTTACCAGAGTGCTAAAAATAAAGGGAAGATACAGGAGAAATGAGACACACTAGATAATTATGTACTTGAGATCAGTAATTTTTTTATTTTTTCTAGAGTTTACATTTGAACTACTTGCTCTGTTCAGGAATGTAAATCGCTGTGTTGTGGCCTTTACATTCTAATTTAAAATCTTTTCCCTTGTTTCTCAAGATATGCTTTTTTTTTTTTTTTTTCTCCTTTTAGCTTTTCATAGCTGAAGGAAAATGATGGAAGAGAGTGGAATAGAGACAACTCCACCTGGTACGCCCCCACCAAGCACAGCAGGGGCTGCTGCTGCTACACCTGTCTCATTAGGTACAGAAACTTCCTCAGCAACTTGATCACGTTTATTCATGTCTTTTGAAGCACAGCAATTCATCCAAGGATGTTGCAATCACCATAATTACAGTGGTCTTCTCCAGTCTAATTGGAAAAATTTAAATTGTTTCTTCATCGTGGAAGTGTGCTTCTTATCTGACATACATCTGACACACAGAATATTTTAAACATTTTTTTATTCCTGAAACTTTTTTATGCAGTCACATGGATGCACTTGTGTTTTTTAAGGGTGTGGGGCCAGGGAAATAATACTTTCCGGTACAGTGCACTGTTAGATGAGCAGCATAGAAGGGAGTTAAAAACAAAACAAATTTACAGTCTTGTCAGGGATAGTGGCAAACCTGGATAATCACTTGGTTTTTAGTATAGTGAGTGGTAATCAAAGCACTTAATCTGATTTTTCATGAATCTGAACACCATATTCTGAATACTGAATATTCAATTTTCTGACATATCTGGTATTGTTATCCTGAGTCACACTACTGCAGTGGACTCCAAAGTGTGGTGCCCTTAACCCCAGAGGGTGTGTCAGGCAATCGATTGGGGTGTAGGAAGAAAATATTAGAGCTTTCATTAATATTTATTTTATCTACTGTAAGAAATATTAAGCTTTACTAATATTTGTGTCCTCACTCATTTTGTCTGTACATCGAACATTCACGTGTCCTGAGGCAGAAGTGGATGTTTCATGATGCGAAGGGATTGACAGTGGCAACCTCACTTGTTTACACACTTTCGTCATGTTGTGATGCCTTGCCATTTGTGTGCCTGCTTAAGTGGATTTATGG
Organism: Aramus guarauna; assembly: GCA_013400195.1. Lineage (NCBI taxonomy): Eukaryota > Metazoa > Chordata > Aves > Gruiformes > Aramidae > Aramus > Aramus guarauna. Next base: position 7,690 of record VXBL01010356.1, read on the forward strand.
GTTATATTATCTAGTTTTAATTATACTAACCCTCACAAAATGAACAAGTGACTTAAAAAAAGATTCCTGCAAAGAGACCACAGATTGAAAATACTGCTAAAAAATATAAGCACCAGCAAACAAAAAGAATATGGAAGAGCTGACACTTCTCTGACTCCTAGTACAAGCTTTGTGCCATTTTTACCTCATAGTATGGCTAACAATCTAATCAGATTTGACAAAAAGTTGGCCAAAAATACTTCAAAATTTTCAAGAGAACAATTTGAAATATTGTTATGGTTTAGCCCTCCCAGCTTATTATGAAAATTAACTCTATCTGAGGCAAAAACCAGGACAAATTTAAACTTACATCTGCCATGTTAATGATGAACCTTGCCTTAAGTGTATATTGTACCTTGAGATATTAACTAAGGATAGTGTGAAACCACTATCCTTGATTAGCAAGACATCTAGAAACTAACCAGAACATGTCGAAATGTCGAAAATGTTGAAAAATATAAAAATTTATTTTGTAATGTTTCAAGCCATAGAGTACTCAATCCAGTACTTAAAAAAATTCAGCAAACTTAATGATAAATCTTTAGAAGCCTCTTTGGAGATTTCTTAGCTAATAGTGAAGGCAAAAAGCTATTCACATTGTTTTTCCTGACATGGTAAAAATGTCTGAAATAATAAATGGAAAACAGTATGGTGACAAATGCATTTGTCAGCACATGTTGTTGAAAGACTCATAGAAAAGATTGCTGAAGATTTGAAGAAACAAATATTAGAACAAATTACAACATGGGAGGTTTGCTGTACAGATGTTCCTAATGTGTCTCTGCTTATGGTTTCTGCTAAATTCTGTTTCAATAATAAAATACACAAAGAATTACTAAAGGAGGGATGTGCTGGAGAAGCTGTATCTTCAACAGTACATTACTTCTTTAATAAAAGCAGTGCTTTTATTAAAACTGTAAGTGTAACCACTGATGGAGCAGTTGCTTTGACTAGGATAAAAGTGGATTTTAGAATAAGGTTACAGAGATATTGCCACACATGAGATTTATTCACTGCCTCATTCATAGGTAAGTTATTGCAGTAAAGAAACTGGAGCTGGAAGTGCACAAAGCGCTACGGGATGTCATCAATGTGGTAAATTGTATAGAAATTATCTTTAAATAGTATATTTTTTTTAACAATATTTTGTAATGAGATAGGAAGTTACCATGGAATCTTTTTGTATCGCACAGAGGTTGTCATGTGGCAAGGTGTTTAAAAGAGTTGTTGAACATAAAGATGGCATGAACTTTTTTCTTTTACAAAAAGACAACTCTCCCAGATTTGCTGATATTTTCTGTGATAAGCGGCTGTCAGCAGTGTGCTACCTAGTAGATATTTAAAGAAAAAAAAAAAAACGGATTTATAATTTGTCCCTTGAAGTTACAGGTGATGTTCTAACAAGGAGTGATAAAGTAACTGCTTTTTGTAAGGAAGTCATGCATATGAGAGGGCGTTTTGAAAATTGATATTTGGAAAGATTTCCAGTGTTAGGCAATCCTGTTGCCAAAACTAATGCAAGTGTCACATATAAAAATGGTCCAATCTGTACAGGTAAACTTGCAAAGAGAATTTCCTGACCTGTGTAAAAATCTTCCAAATGAAGAGTTTCAGTGGGTTTTGAACCCATTTGTAAAAATAACAAAGTGCAACACCTTTTGATTTGTTTGCAAGAACAATTGATTGACATCAAGGAAGGTGGAGATTTGCTAGCCCCATTTCAAGAAAATCCTTTGTATAATTGGTGACTGGGAGTGGAAGATAAATAAACACAGCAAACAATGCACTTCTTCCATTTGGATCTATATATCTTTGTAAGGTATCTTTTCCAGCTATGACAGCCATTAAAGCCAAGTATCAAAATAATCCGAACATAGAACCAGGCCTTCAAATTGCTGTGGTGTGAGATGTTAACCCAAGATTTAAAAATTAATGAGGCTTCTTCATTCACATTGATGACACTAAAAATTATTATTAATAATAATTGTAGTACATTAACTCTTATTGACATACTATATTATTATATTACTAGTATATTCATAAAACAATTTTCAGCGGGAGCAAAAAGTTTAAATTTTTAAATTAATCTTTATCTCATCCTTTTAAAATTTCTATTGTGTATGTTTTATAATATACATAATGTACTAGTACAGTGGTACATGTAAATAATTTATAAATAAAAAAATTACATATATTGGGGAGGTGCATGCTCAAAAATTTTTTATTGATAGGCGTGCATGATAAAGTTTGGAGACCACTGCATTAGTGTAACTTGGCATATCATTTGACTGTCGTTGATATTTAGGCTGAGGCCAGTTTGACATTTGAGCTGATCCAACAGCTTATTGCTGTCAAAAATGGTAATTTCTGGTTTTCTGACTTAATTTTCTGTTTAAACTTGGTTTAGAGACCAAAATTGGCTTATCTAAGGATCAGCTGAGGGCCAGACTGAAACAGAGAAGGCAGAGGGATTAGGAGGCTGAGTGCCAGGGAAGAGGGGGCTGTCTGGTGCTCAGCCCATCTCATAGAACCATACCTTTGACGTAACTCCCACCCTCCTAGATACTATGAGTGTACGTTTTAATCTTAAAGATGGACACTTCCTGCATCATCATCATTCCTGTTGATTAAGCAGTCACTCAGAAAGAACAGCACTAGCTAGAAATTTCTGAGGCAGACTTGTGCTGCTATAAATTCAAGATAAGTCAAATGTTGACTTATCTTTTTAAGCCTATGACAAATAGGGTCATTCAAGAAAAAGAGATTACAAGATACTATTACCGAAAATTGAGCACAATTGGTATTGTATGCAAACTCAAGCAGAACTAAAATTCACTTTGAAGGGAAAAAAGCAGACCAATTCAAAACATATTTGTAAAATATTTGAACAATTATATAACTGAATATTTGAGATTAAGGCTCAGCACTTCCAAAATTTCTTTTTTCTTTTTTTTCCCTAGCTTTGTCCAGTCCCCTTGATACACCAAGCATGTCATCTTCTCCTGCATACTCACCACCTGTGCCAGCTGGAATGCCTTCACTTCCTCCTCCTATGATGACTTCAGCTTCTCTTCCAGTTGTGCCTTCTGCAACGGTTTCTACTATTGCACCACCTCTAACTCCTGCCCCACCTCATGTTGCCCCTTCATCTTTTAGTACTTCCATGTCCCAGTTCTCTACACCTCCTCCGTTAAGCTCTACTACTGGCTCTAGTCTTCCTGCACCTCCTACTGGTCCCCCCATTTCAGGATTTTCCGTATCTTCAACCTATGATATTACCAGAGGACATGCTGGTCGAGCACCACAGAGCCCACTGATGCCATCATTTTCTGCACCTCCAGTCACAGGTAACTTTTTGTATATATGCTTTCATGTTTGTCAGACAGGATGAGGGATCTCCTGGGTGGCTGCTGCACATATCTGCTACAGTCCTGCAAGTTCAGCTTCTTTATTATTCCAGTTACCTTAATTAATGTAGCTGCACTCAGAAGAAGGGAGAATAGCCTTTAAAGTACAGTTATGGTCTAGGACAGAGAGTCCTCTTTAGTAGAGTTCTGCTAGCACTCAGGCTCACAGAAAAGTCTTTGTTTGAGAGCTTTATTTTTTTGTTAACTTGCACAGGAAAGCATGGCTGAACATGTATACATATCTGTTGCTTAGATCAGAGAGTCAATTTCAGCCATTATATTTCCACAGAATGATACAATATCTCTGCCTGTAATCTCATAATTTTCAGGTTTTTGTTCTGAAAAGCTATCTATAAGAAACCATCCATCACATGACAGCAGCTTCTATTTTCTTGTTTCCAGCCACTAAATTGCATTAGGAAAGCTAAAAATACATACCTTCCATGCAAGCATTTGCTGTAGTTGCTGAACTAATGTAATTTTCTACTAGTGGAATGGAACCTTGGCTCTTCAACTGCAATTGGACCAGGCCTTTACTATTATTTGTTGTATTTCTTTTAAGTAGTCTGTATTAGGAAAATGTCTAAAAAGACCTATCAACTGTGCAGTATAAAATAAAAATAACTCTTGATTAAGGCTAGTGTTAGAAAATCTGTTAAAATAGGCTTGAATAATGGAGCAAAAGCTCATGCTTAAATTTTCTACCGTTTGAGTTTCTTTTGTTTTCCTTTAAAGTATGTAAAGCTATTAATTTGCTTACCCCTTTTTCTGTTGCTACTAATTTCCAGCACTCAGGATTAGAAAATTTCTTACTTCTCTCTCTTTGTTCAGAGAGCAACACCCATTCTTCTTTTTCCTTTACTGAGGCCTTATGAAAATTTGAAGACAATAAAAAGCACCACTGTTAACTAACATGCTAAGAAAAAAAATAATTGGGTAATCTTATATATAATGTACAGGCAATCTTGGTTCTATTAGCAGATATTGTTGAACTTACAGTAGTTATATCTGCTAACCTTTAACAAGCATAAGTGTTCTGGGGCCTTCAAGAAATGAAGTGAATCAGCTCAGTATTGTTCTATTCTTCCTGCTTATTTTCCTGTTAAACAATTGCATGTTGATACAGTATAACAAATTAAATGCAATATAATAAGTGAACACTTGTGTTTTATTTTTCTGTCTTACTAGGTGTTTTGACAGATCCTATTACTCAACAAGCAACTTTCTCATCACCTTTGGCTCCTGGAACTGGTTCTGCAATCACTTTTCCTGAGGAGCATGAAGACCCCAGAGTATCAGCTGCCCAAGGTGGAACACCTGCTGGAGGACTGTGGGGGTTTATAAAGGTATGGGGTTTTGTATGTTACACTTCACGACGAATTACCATTATTTACTGGCTATAAGATATAACATTTTTAAATGCATGTTACTACTGTCCTCATGTGCAAGGTGGCTGTTTTTAATAGTGATATTTGCTGAAACTATGCTTTTGCTCTTCCTCTGTATAGAAGAATGAGGACTACATAAATGCAGGCATTCTAGGTGTTCATTTTAGTGCTTGCGACAGGAAGATATGCATACCTTATAGGTTTGTCACATGTTCTTAAATCACATGAAGCTTCAGAACCTTTTTAAGACCCAAAAGCTAACTTTTATTTTGCAGCGACTGGATACAGAAAAAGATAGTCTCTTTTACCTCACCAGAATTCTTTGCATATCCTGTTTGTCATTTCCTAATGAACTGAATTTGCTTTCTATAGGATGCAAGTCCTGCCTGTTCTAAAACAAACACATTTCTTCAAGGAGAGACAAATACATATTTTCCCACCAAGAACAGTTTCTGAAGAAGTGTCTAAGATATTTTGTAGAATTTTTCTATTCTGGTGGAAGGGGTGGAGTATATAGTACAGAACAGATACACCTTGTGGTGCAATCTAATCATACAGAGGAAATAAGCAGCAACATCAACTAGTAGAATTTAATTAGCCTGTAACCTTTTTGGAGCTGTGACAAATGCTACATATAAGTAGCATCGTGAAGATTGCGGCAAAAAGATCTAAGGACTGTATGTGAACACTGAACCGTCTTCAAGAACAACACCATTTTCTGTACTGTGTCATACTAAATGTGAAGGAAGAATCAAGAACATTTATGTCCCAAAGGGATTGAAGAGTTTTGGAGGGACTTTCAAGGCTTTTTGAACAAGAAAATCTGGGAAAATAGGTTGCATAACACATGACAGAGCGAGCCCTCTCTTACTCCGGGAATACACATCTTGACGGTGATATGGTCCTAAAAAGCAAGATTAATCCACCATCAGTACAGTGATAGCAGAGTTGTCATGCTGCGCTTTTAAAGGAGAGGTGTCTTCTCATGATCATACAAAACATGTAATCTTTCTTCCTTTAAGTAATAATGTCTTTCTCGTGGTCATCATATTCCTCTTAATATTAATGTTCCAGAAGAGAATGTTCTTCTTCTAACATGATTCTGTAGCCCTTTTGAAAGTACCCGAGCTTGCAATTGCAAATTAGTTGAAAAGCCAATCTCATTCACGTTACTGCTGCCTGTATACTAGTAGGATCCAAAATGTGTCCTGTTTCTATTTATGGAGAATGTATATCATTGACTTCAATAATAAAATCTAGATTTTGGTTGAAGTATTAAGCGTTCCATGTGTTCTGCATGTTTAGTGACCTCTGAGAATTTCTTAGTTGGAAGAATGAGGAATCATTAGTTGTACTGAAGTTACCAGGTTTTTGATGTGTGGAAGCACACATCAGTCTCAATTTTTTTTTTAAACATCAGCCAGAATCTGTGAGACTAACTGGTAATTATTACAGAAACGCATCCTGGATTCCCTGTGGAAGAGCTTACACAGCAGTGGCAAGCAGTTATCTTCTGTTTTGAAGTAGTTTGAACTACCCTTTTTCCTCTGGTGTTCTTCGGAAATCAAACACCTTTCTTCCAGATTTCCTTCAAGCTAGATAATATCTAAGACTCTGATAATCTAAATTTGATAAATTAGTGGTCTAGAATCAAATGAGACTGTTTCAGTTCCTTTGATCTGTCAAAGATGGCTAAGCAGTCTCATAGGAGTTCCAAGATTGGTTTCTACGTAATGTATCAGAGGCAAAGTTGGATACTATTGCAGTCATTGCACCTAATATCTTTAATATTAGACAGAAAGCAGTCTGTCTACTAAAGAAATTTTATAAAAGGTTTCTGCAGAGTACTTTCCAGTGATTTATCTCTCAATGATTCAGTATTGGTAACTTTCTTCTTTCAACCTGTGATCTTATCAATTTAAATACACATTTGATGAGATACACAGATTCATTAAGACTACTTGCAAGACACTGGACAGCGTTTGTGTTTATATTTAATGAACTTCTAGGTCTCTCAGCAGCTCCACCTATGATTTGGCTGGAGAATGTAGAACATTTTTCCAGCAATGTTCAGAATCTGTTTATAAATTGAGGACTTCCAGCTCAATTTACTTGTTAGTAATGGGCCATTGAGAAATAGATCCTATTGTCTTATGAAGGTCAGAAAATAAAGGCTTTTCAGCTTGAGTTATCGCAGTTTAAATCTAGCTACCTAGTCTGATGATACCTATAATTAGCATTGGGAATTTACAGCTTTGCTAAATGTTCAAGACTTGTAGTCCCAGAATAGGACTAGATCAAGTATGTTGCCCACCATCACTGGTGGGGCTGTTTCTGCATTAATGCAGAAGAGAATGGTAAAGGTTATATTTGAACTTTATGTTGTAACTGAAAAGCCATGCACTGGTAGTTTCATCATGCAGTATTTGTGCTGAGGAGTGAGATACAATAAGTGTTACAAAGTGTAAATGTGGTAAGAAGACCATATTTGGGGTTTTTTTTTGGTTGGTTGGTTGGTTTTTAACTGTAACACTTTGAGTTTCGTGGGGAAAAAAACAGAAGATAATATGGAAATCTATTTGCTTAAATTTAGGGTGTAGCTGACAATCCCATGGTGAAGTCTGTTCTTGATAAAACCAAACATTCAGTGGAGACTATGATCACAACACTGGATCCTGGCATGGTTCCATATATCAGTAAGTATTTGTGCCAAACCATTAAGTTGTACATGTAAATGTTAGAGAGATTAATATAATAGCACTCTACTTTACTCTTGAAGTTTGTATATGTAGTGTGTTAATTCCAAGTCATAGTAATGCACTGATTTCTCAAGTGTATTGTCCAGTGAAACACTCACTCTGGAGGCTGACTTTTTATGTGTGTCTTGAGGTTCATTTGACTTTTGTATTCTGCTATAGTTCAGATAGTAGCATAGGAATATCCTTTAATTCAGATTGTGAAAAATGCGAAGGTTATAAAGANAGGTCAGAAAATAAAGGCTTTTCAGCTTGAGTTATCGCAGTTTAAATCTAGCTACCTAGTCTGATGATACCTATAATTAGCATTGGGAATTTACAGATTTGCTAAATGTTCAAGACTTGTAGTCCCAGAATAGGACTAGATCAAGTATGTTGCCCACCATCACTGGTGGGGCTGTTTCTGCATTAATGCAGAAGAGAATGGTAAAGGTTATATTTGAACTTTATGTTGTAACTGAAAAGCCATGCACTGGTAGTTTCATCATGCAGTATTTGTGCTGAGGAGTGAGATACAATAAGTGTTACAAAGTGTAAATGTGGTAAGAAGACCATATTTGGGGTTTTTTTTTGGTTGGTTGGTTGGTTTTTAACTGTAACACTTTGAGTTTCGTGGGGAAAAAAACAGAAGATAATATGGAAATCTATTTGCTTAAATTTAGGGTGTAGCTGACAATCCCATGGTGAAGTCTGTTCTTGATAAAACCAAACATTCAGTGGAGACTATGATCACAACACTGGATCCTGGCATGGTTCCATATATCAGTAAGTATTTGTGCCAAACCATTAAGTTGTACATGTAAATGTTAGAGAGATTAATATAATAGCACTCTACTTTACTCTTGAAGTTTGTATATGTAGTGTGTTAATTCCAAGTCATAGTAATGCACTGATTTCTCAAGTGTATTGTCCAGTGAAACACTCACTCTGGAGGCTGACTTTTTATGTGTGTCTTGAGGTTCATTTGACTTTTGTATTCTGCTATAGTTCAGATAGTAGCATAGGAATATCCTTTAATTCAGATTGTGAAAAATGCGAAGGTTATAAAGAAAAAACAATGAAGAGACTTTGTCTGTAATCCTTAAGTTGCATACTGTTTTCTCTCACTGTGTCTCTATTTAAGCCTTATGGAGTTGAATTTAAAATACACTGTATGTATTCTGTTGGATCACATGCTTAAATACTACTGTGTAAGCTACCACATTAAAGTTAAAATAAGCCAAAAGGTAAGCATACTCAGAGAGGCATAGGACAGAGATGTTTACATCACTTTTGAGGCTTTCTTCTGACTTTCATCTGCTCTACTTTTCTAGTGTAATAGTATTTATACTATTTTTAGGAAATTCAACAAACTTGAAGCAGTTCTTGAATCAGTTAGTGGGAATGTTAAATTCTAAAATGGTCTAATGAAGTCTGAAGTATTGCTGAACATTGAGCCTGGAATGAAAAGCATAGCATTTCACTTACAGCTTGAAAATTAATAGGAAGGAACAGCATTGTGGTATTCATAATTTTTTGTTTTACTAGAGTACATTGCATGTCACGCATAACTGACCTAAGATTACTACTTCATTAAAATGGGGAAACAAATGACGTAATTTGGCAGGGTGGTGGTTAGGTTTCGGATTTTGGTTTGATTTGTTTTTTTCCTTGTTGTTGGGTGGTTTTGGTTTGGGTTTGTGGGTTGTTTTGTTTGGGTTTTTTTTTTTTTTTTCTTCCAGCAGTCTGGTAAGCAGTCTTTTCTTAGTTGTGCCAGTACTGCCCTTTGTCTGCATGTAGGTGACGCTGGTCAGGAAACTGGTAAGGCTGAGAAGAAACCATTAAAATGTTTTTGCATTTTGTTTTTTCTGAGCTGTTATTCAGTTGGATCTATTCTGTGATCCAGCTAACCACATTGCTGTGGTATTGTACTAATCCAGTGGACTGTATGTGGAATAAAAAGGGAGCATCTCTCATATGTGGAAAGGCTGAGAGGGCTGGGTCTGTTTAGTCTGGCAAAGACTGAGAGGGGATCCCATCAATACTTGAAATATCTAAAGAGTGGATGTCAAGAGGAAGGGGCCAGACTCTTCTCAGTGGTGCCCAGCGACAGGGCAAGGGACACAAACTGGAACACAGGAAATTCCATCTCAATATGAGGAAAAACTTGTTGACCCTGAGGGTGACCGAGCACTGGAACAGGCTGCCCAGAGAGGCTGTGGAGTCTCCTTCTCTGGAGATAGTCAAAATGCGCCTGGACGTGATCCAGTGCAACCTTCTCTAGGTTATCCTGCTCTAGCAGGGGGGTTGGATTAGATGATCTCCAGAGGTTCCTTGCAACCCCTACAGTTCTGTGATTCTGTGACTGTGTCAAGGCAGCTTTTGAATATCAGAGTAAAAAAGTTTTTCCAGATGTTCATATGGAACCTCCTGTGTTTCAGTTTGTGCCCATTGCCTCTGGGTCTGTCACTGGGCACCACTAAGAGAACCTGGCTCCTTCCTCTTTGCCCCTTCCCTTCAGGTACTTGTATATATCAGTAAGATCTCCCTGAGTCTTTCCGGATGAACATTAGCAGCTCTGTCAGTCTTTCTTTATAACAGAGATACTCCAGTCCAGTGGTTCATCTAGCTCAATATTCTGTCTTCAGCAGAAGCAACAGGAGATGCTGAATGGTAAGTGACAGTAGATCTGATGACTTCTGTAGTCCTTTTCCCCTGTACTCCTCCATCATCCACCGCCATTGGACTAAGGATGAGGAGGTATAATCAAGCTAATCTTGAATCTACTTTGTAGCAGTTTTAGATTTCTTTTAATTAATGAACTGTTTTGGTTTCTTCTAAAAAAAGTTTAGTGAAAACTCATCCTTTTTTATGGACATATTACCATATGGAAATCTTTCAGAAACACTTATAACAAAATATCTAAAACCAAGATAAAGCTGTAGGGAGGCAGACAGGCAATAAAATTACACTGAAATTCACAGTCTGACAACAACTAGAAAGTAGTTTTGAAGCTTATGTCATTTGACAGCTAGTCACTGGAATTTATGAACTGCATCTGCATTCTTGGTCTTTTTCATAGGGAAGAGTTTGTGTGTAACACCAACATTCCTTACCACTTCCTGGTGGTTTGGTAACACCAAAACATCCTTAGAAATGGATGTCTCTCTTGTTCTCATAAATCCATGAATTGTCATCTTAAATACGTGGTATGCTTTTTTTCAGGTGCTGAACAACCATCAGTTCCTCTTGTCTGTCTTTGATCTGTGAATCACTTGGCTATTCATCTAATTTCTTACTTCCTAACTTAAGTTACTTCTGCTCAGGAAAGAACTTATGTACAGTGCATGAGAAAGAAGACCAGCTGAAGTATAGTCTTAAGAAGTAGAGTGTATTTGAACTAGCTTGTAATAGGAATGAGAAAAAATACATGCATATATATATATATATATGTATTTTATAGAAACTGGGGGAGAACTGGATATAGTGGTTACTTCTAATAAAGAGGTAAAAGTTGCAGCAATTCGAGATGCCTTTCAAGAAGTCTTTGGAATGGCTGTTGTTACTGGAGAGGCTGCACAATCTAACATCGCACCCCAACCTGTGGGCTATGCTGCAGGTTTAAAAGTAAGCTGCTATATAACAATTCTAAAGTACCTCAACTGCACAAAGACAATGTGGAAACTTTATAGAATCATAGTATCGTTTGGGTTGGAAGGGACCTTAAAGATCATCTAGTTCTACTTTACAGTAGTTTCACAGTGTATCAGACATTTATTCTTAGTCTTTTACTAGCACACTATGTTGGGAATGTTAGAAATTAAGAGACTTTTTGAGAATGAGTTGTTTCCCCACTAGTTCTGTTGATCAAAGATAGTTTGACCAACACTTGTCAGGGATCTTCCCCAATAGATCTATGTTACGTTTAAAAAGTAAGAATTCACTGTGCAGCCTTGCAGAGAGCTGTGCTGGCCCAGAGGAAGTGTTAGCAAAGGATGTTTCACCAGATTTTAAAAATGTACGTGTTTGTCACCTGTATCTAGGTGGAACCACTTCCTTGGCCAATAACTAAAAACTCTGAAAACAACTATTTAGTATTCTGTTTCTTAAATGTAAGCAAATAATTTACTCATTAAAAATGAAGTGTTTTCTCTTAACTGCTGTGGCAGTGTTCACAGCTGAGTAAAGCTTATCCTCATAGCAATATATTAGCTGATACCATTTTATACTGAGGTAAAGGAGAAACATACATATGTTCATTTACCTGTTTAGCTATTGCACTGTAGTAGTAGTAGTAGTAGTAGTATTTGTATTGCAGTTTCAGAGTGATAACAGGTTTGAAGCGAATGATTCCTACATCTTAATTAGATATGTACCACAACAAAGAGATTTTCTGTGTTGGTCTTACAAAGTTGTTCCAAAACTCTTCAAGGATCTAAACCCAGCATATCTTAAGTCGCAAAGTGAGTAACAGAAATATATACTGATACTTTAACTAATAGTGAAACTTCACACAGGTGCAGGTTAGGAATTCTTTGCATGCTAATCTAGGTCGCTTTCATGGAGAAATACCAAACTAAAATATTTAATTAGTTTTTCTGTAGTTTTTGTTACTGTTTGGAATTCCTATTTGGGAAAAGCTATAATGCATTTAATGAGTTTTGGGTTTTGTTTTTCTGATGTTGAAATAAGAGTAATTTTTCAAAATCTCTCATATTTTCTGTTTAACTTGAAAAGTATGTTCTAGATTTCTTTTTGCATTCATCTGTAAGCATTGTACTATGTTTTGATTCGAAGAGAATGTTGTCTAACAGTTTATGTTACTGTTCAGGGAGCCCAAGAAAGAATAGACAGCTTGCGTCGGACAGGAGTAATACATGAAAAACAGCCTGCTGTATCAGTAGAAAACTTCATTGAGGAATTGCTTCCTGATAAGTGAGAACTTTAAATATATTCAGGGGGTGAGGGGAAGGAACATTTTTGTTGACTCAAAGGGGCCTATAAGGAGTTGCTAGTAGTATCACTAGAACAGAAGAAAAGAGAGAGTCAGCCTTCAGTGTTGCTTTGGCAGACTTGATTTTGGTGATGAAGTTCACCTGCTACAAAGATGATGCAAGTGAAGTACTTCTTCCTGTCTTGCTCCACTGAGCTCTTAACATGAAGCTTAAAATTGGAGTCATGCATGTCTTTTTATAGCAACATCCTTGCTTCCCATGCTTTAAAGAATAGAATACAATTTATATGTAGACACATATATAATATACATGAAACAACTAACTACTGTTAGTTAATTATTTTTCTTTTAAAATATTTTATGATTCTTGGCCTTGATTTTGTGTTTGTGCTTTCCCTGGAATATGTTTCTCTTGTGGCAATTCACCTGTAAAACTGTTATGGGAATTGAATACAGTGAGGTAGCCCTTGGTTTTATTTGGATCATGTCAGTGTTGGATCATGTTAGTTTGTTGATAGGGAGAAGTGATTTAATGTTCTTGAAAGCTAGATAGGGAACCATTTTGGGTACTGCTTCAGTAGCCTTTACTGTGTCTGCTACAGCAGGCACCATCTTTTCTGAAAGGTTCAGAAGTGTTTCTCTGAATAAACCATTTAAATCATTGTTACAGTATTAAACATACCAGAAAAACTGAATATAGAACATGAATGATGAACAGATTTATTTTTTTTTATTGTTAGGGAGGGTTATCTTAATGAGAAACATTCTTTCAAAGATTGAGTGAAAACTGTAGCATAATAAACACAGCCAAAAGATCTTTTACATGCATACACATGCACTACAGTTTTATATATATAAATAAAATATATCAATTTTTATATATACATAAATATGTATATGCAAATTTTAATTGAAAAATACTGGAACGCTTTGAGATAACTCATTATCACATTATTTGCTACATTAGTAGAGTTTGTAAAATGGTCATAATTCAACTGCTAACATGTTGTTTTTCACTTGAGTGATACTCAGCACTCAAAGGTAAAGTAACTTGCATGTCATTGCAGGTGGTTTGACATTGGATGTCTGATTATTGAGGATCCAGTTCATGGAATTCACCTGGAAGCTTTTACCCAAGCAACACCAGTGCCTTTGCAATACGTTCAGCAGGTGAGTTTTTAGTTTTCTTACCAATGTTGGATTAACAGTTGAGACATAAGACTTAAGTTTTCATTTCATTTGTGATGTCAATTCATACTGACAGTAGTTCCACTTGAATGTTTTAATTTATGAAATTAAAAACTATATAAAACTTATAAAAATATTTTTGAATCATGTTTATGTATTACCTAAAAATCTTTAGGCATTTCTGGCAAAGCAGTTACTGATCAAGAGTCTCATTCTGCCATACATGGCACTTGAAATCACTAGATTTACTTTCTTATTAATGAAGAAGAAATATTCCAAGAAGAAATTAACCCAGAGGAAATATTAACCAGGAATAAATTAACCACAAAGAAGTACTCCCTCAAAAAGGAAATATAACTTTAATTATTGAAATACTATCATCAGCCTGGTTCCATGACTCAGAATTAACCCTCATGAATCTTTACATAGGTAAGAATACTTATTCTTCCTCAGATGCGGAAGGAGGTCTTTGCAGCTTAAGAAATGCATTATAAGCAGCTGCACCTGGGAGGTTCAGTAAGCACTCTTACCCGTCCAAAGGCTTGATTTCCTTTCTTTAACCTACTTCACATATGTATTGGAGTTTCATCTAATGCCAACAAAACTGTAATAGTGAAGTGTCTGTGTGCACACATGTACATGTTAGCAATTCAGTGAAGTAGCTAGCACTTCATTTAGGCACAAGTTTACAAATTGAGATATTTTCCAATTTTTAGTAAAGCTCATAAAACTTCAATATTTATGTTGTTAATTAGCAGCAAACATACAGCATACAGTATGGATTAGTATTCTCAAAACTCATTCCTAATAAATAAAGGATACCCATTCTTCAGATCTGTGATTGGACTTAATTCCACCATGAACATATGAACTCTCACCTAAAAGGCAAGACCGATACCCTCTTCTGACTGCTATTCTGACAAGCATGTAAAATTTCTGAAATGGAAAGATATAAATCTTGGAAATATCATGGTTCATCCCATAGAAATAGTGCAGTACTGTGCAGTTCTTAAATATCACCAACAGAAGTTTTTCATGAGATTGTTTACATTTCTTTGGGCACACACTGGGAATTACTCCAAACTCCAGTCAGTACATGTTGCCTGACAGCATTTATGTCATACATTAGTTAACTCTGGTCTGAAAATTCTTTTTTTTGTAGTACCAATTCCAACTGAGTGAACATTTGTGGGATTGGTTTTAGTTCTTGTTTTTCAGAATTCTTACAACTTTGAAAGCTGATGAGTGGCAAAAGGAGAAATACTGCTCTCTCTGTAGTTTTCCAGAGTGCTTTTCAAAAAGAGTGGAGAAAGATGTGAAGCTACAGGAAAAAATGTTAATTAGCAGATTCAATTTCATTGACTAGATGATCGTTAAAGGTCCCTTTCAACCCAAACCATTCTATGATGCAATGAAAATAAACACAGGAATATGAAGTTACTACTTAAATAATTGTCACATTCTCCATGGAGCATTGATATGAACTGAAAGATTTTTTTAAACTTAAAGCACAATATGTGTCTCTAATTTTTTTTGTCACAGAATATTCTCTATTTTGTCATTTAAGAACTATAGTTAATAGCTTAAATTTGAGGGCTTTTTCCCTTAGGTAAACATGCTTTGTAACTTTGAAAAATAATGTTTACCTCATAATAGCAGGAAACGGTCTTATTTTAACTCTTATGCAACCTATTTAGAGTATAGCTTGGCATATAGTACAGATTCAGTGAAACTGGAAGCCTTTAAACTTGAATTGGGCCAAACTCTGCTGACCTGTTCAAAGAAAAATGTTCTTTTATATACATTAACAGCCAAAACATAGCTTTTTTTTCATACTTTCAGCGTTAAATTTTTCCTAATCTTGCCATTATATATTTCAGTTAAGTTGCGCATAATGTGTGGTGGTGAGTCATTGGGCTCTTCATTGTATTTGTGCACCAGGTGTTCCCACTATGTCTCTTCTAGATCAGAGTGGATTGTGCAAGCAACATACATTTGTATAAATCTAGTCCAGTATCTTCACGCAAAATCTAGATTATGACAAGAAAAGAACCAGCAATTAAATAGTTTAAGAAGAGAGAAGAAATATGTGTTGGGCAGGCAATGTTATTTGTTACTTACAGTACAAAAGATTTAATAAAAGCAACTTTAAAAGCAATTATGTTCCTCAAAATCCTTGCTAGCTATGTGTTTTATTGTTCTGTGTAGTGGAAATAGTGGTAAAATTGTATAGAATAGATACTCTTTTGTTAATGTCTTTACCAATGGTAGAGAGTTTTCTGAGCGCATATGAGACTCATCCCTGTTCATAACTCTAAATATTGCTTGAGGAGGTAAAAAGGTGGATTTGAGGGCTTGTTTTGAGAACCTTTTTCTGTTAAGAGGCCAGATGTCATCTTGCTTTTTTGCTGAGCCAGAAATTGCAACCTTGATGGGGAAACCACTGCAAGGTTGTTTTTTTATGTTATGTGCAATTTACTGATTCTTTAGCTGTAAAAATACCAAATAATTAATTCATGAAGTTATATGCAATTGTGGATCATAATGGAGATACTGCAATCAGATGTTTGGTCCCTAATTGCAGCTAGATACACTCTTACTTCCTTCTTACTGCCAATATGTTCTGACTAATAAGGAAAATTTCCTGTTCCTTTGCTTAAGAAATCTGCCTTTTATATACCTCTCGATAATAAGTTATGTTGATATTGGAGCAGACTGCATAATCTAACAAACTTACATATGCTGCTATGGAAGACAGTAGTTTAA
This sequence comes from Aramus guarauna, assembly GCA_013400195.1. Lineage (NCBI taxonomy): Eukaryota > Metazoa > Chordata > Aves > Gruiformes > Aramidae > Aramus > Aramus guarauna. The sequence continues at coordinate 24,167 of VXBL01010356.1, forward strand.
GGAAGGCTGGAACAGTATGCAATGCTATGAAGAACTGACTAATACTAAGAACAGTCTTACTGAGGCTAAAAGCCGCCTACCTTTCATTGTACGCAACAGTAACCAGAGGCGGTTGCCTAGGATGAGCATCAGACCAGATAAATGCAGTGATACTTCCCCCACTGTTTCCCTTCTGTTTCCAGCTGCAGGGAATTACAGCATGTAATCCCTCTGTGATCTCACGCAAATATCTTGGTCCTACATTTCTGTCAGGCTCAGCTTTCTTCTTGTATTTGGCTACTTGCGTGCTTCAGAGGGACACTTTTAACTTTTTAAAACCTTTGGAGGGTAAGAGACATTATATAAATATGTATCATTACTGATTCCATCTGTTGGCTACTTTAAGAGAGAAAACTACTTCTGGGTAATGGCCAAATGTCTTTACTCTCTTAAGCATCGTATTTTAGTTTTATACTGTTAAGATGTCATTTGGATCATGATACATACAAGTCCAAAAAGTATAACTGGCTAGGCAAATTATGGGGCAGTCTGAAATTTGGATTCTGATACCCTTTAATTTGCCATGTAGTCCTATTGATATAAGAATATTACTTATGGAAGTCAGTAATAGTGAAGTTAGAAACAAAGCTACTCATTTCAAACTCTTTCAATAATCACTTCTCAAAATGTTACACAGGCTAAGAATCTCACTCCTCAGGACTACAATCTGAGATGGTCAGGCCTGTTGGTGACTGTGGGTGAAGTGCTTGAGAAGAGTATAATGAATGTCAACAGGACTGATTGGCACATGGTATTCACTGGTATGTCCCGTCGACAGATGATCTACAGTGCAGCTAAAGCTCTAGCAGGAATGTACAAACAACACTTACCACCCAGGACCGTTTGACAGAAGGCTGATCCATGACACTAAAGAATACTGGGTTTGATTCTGGAATTGAAGTGAAAGTTGCATATTCTAATTCTCAGAGGATACAATGCAGATTTGTAATCTAACTGTAAACTGTATTGTACTTTTTAAGTGAAGGTAGTTTCCAATAGTGGAAATGAGCAATTGCAATTTTTAACTATTATATGATTTCCAATATGATTCACAAAACAGGAAAACAGAACAAACATATTTATAACTGGGACAAATAGCATTACAGTTTGTAAAGTGGAATGTGCTATTATTTGACACATTATTAGGCATTTGCTGAGATATTTTAGTTAGAATACTTTTTTAAAGAAGGGACTCATTGCTATTTCTATTATATGAATAATACAAATATGTTGACAGCATAACATGTATGTTATATATGCATTTCAGTTCAGAGAGACTACCTTTTGTATTAGATGTTTTCTTGGGGCCTGTGCTTAGGTAGTACTTAACACCTCATAGGTTTCGTGTCTGTATATAAGTTATCAGGAGTGATGCTGAGTAGTTTTTACAGCACAAGTGAGCTGCTGAAGAAGAGCACAAATCCATACCCCATTAGTTGAAGTCATTGTTAAATAATTTTGAAATCTCATTTTCCATGCTGCATCCTTTTTTTTGTAACAGTAATGAAATTCATGTCCAATTAAAACACTAGACAAATTTCAAGTTGCTTCAGTGGGTTTTAGGTCAGGTGCCACATATGCATGAAACTATTTCCACAGTTTCAACAAAATAATTTACTCCAGTGCTTCCAAATTTTATATTTTGTATGGAATTATGTAATTTCTCCTATCAAGTTATGGTTGTCAGCAATTTGATGTGGAAAATGGTGAGATGTGTATCACTTTGCTATCCTGAGTTTTCTAAACATTTCTAAGTCTTAAATGCCTTCTTGATGTCATGAGCTCACTGTTTCTTATGTAAGTCTTCAGTGGTGTCTGATTTTTTTTCATGGCTATAAATGCCCTCTTTCCATGCTCACACAATCTTAAATCCTTATTTAGAGATATGGAAATAATTGTGAAGAAATTATTTTGGTAATAACACTTTTTTTAAGAAATGAAGAACAAGCAAATACTTTTTGTTTGCAATAAAGAAGCAGTTTTTCAGCATATATTGCTCTGCCTTTACCTTTCTTAGATGCTTTCAAAGAACATTTTTATATACAATATAGTGTTAAGCCAGCTCATATTTGTACCCAGTGAAAGCCTGTCTATTTCCAAGTAATATATTTTGCCTTAATTGGCTTACTCTGTAAATGACTTGAATAAATGTTTTTCCTAAAGGATTGTATCTATTTTAAAGGTTTATTTTTTAATGCAGCTGATAAGTATTTGTTTATTGAAATTATATTTGCATTTTCAAGTCACAAATTTGGCACATACTTAAATACCTATGTTGTCTGAAAACAAAAACCCAAAACAAACAGGACCTGGTGCTTGCGATCTTGAGGTCTCTTACTGGGAGCACTTCTTCATATCGTAAACTAAAAGGACGATACAGGGACTTCTGTTTGTCATTGTTCAGTAAAGGCTTGTATTGTAATTTCAGTTTGCAGTGTATAGTATGTTGAATGCTCCCTTTTTATCCCCTGCTTACAGCATCCTTCATGATGCAAAGGAAGAGGACATGAAATCACCAGTAGGTTTATGTTCCCTGGCATAAAACTGAAGAGGAATTTCAGTTTTCTTTCTCACTTTTTTGGCCTTGGCGTTCATTGTTTTTTCAGAGGTGGTATCGGTGGAGATAGAAGGCAGCTTCTCATTTTGCAGCACCTGGTTCATCGTGGTGACATTTGCCCAGCATTCCAGCTATCTTACGAGGCTGCTAATGTGGCATACTCCAAGGCTGCCCTGCCCTGGCTTAGAGAACATTTAGTCTCTCTTCTCCTGCAGAAATTTGCTTCCTTTATGCCAAAAATGAGAGCAATTGCCTGGTCTTCTCTGTGTACTTTCCCCTCATGGATGGGTGCTGGGATATGATGTGATCAAGTGAAATTGTCTTTCTCTATTCAAAATCTCTGCCTCGATGAAAGTCTTTTGATGTAGTTTCAACTGCTCATCCAAGAATTAAAATAGCTCAACTCAATAACTCTCAGTTAGTTCCCTCCCTTTACTGAGCATTGTGTGTTTATGTATAAAAAAAATAACATCCTCACATATAAGACAGGAGCTCAGCTTCTTCCCTTAGAGGCCAGGGAAAGGAAAAATGACTGCAATATGTTCTGGAAAGCTAATAAAATTTGAAATTACTTCCTATCTGAGTGAAGGCCTTTTTCAGGGTCTGAGTAGCAGTTGGCATGGGTGAATTCTGGAGCAAGTTAAAATAACATCCATCTTTTTACCATCTGCTGGGTCATGTGGTCAATAATAGGAGAGGAAGCTCAACAGGTAGGACACTGACATCCTGTGTTAAATTTATATTGAAATCAACTTAGAAAAGCAGATATCAGAATACCTGGAGAAGACTGAGAGGGGATCTTATTAATGCTTATAAATATCTAAAAGGTGGATGTCTAGAGGAAGGGGCCAGACTCTTCTCAATGGTGCCCAGTGACAGGACAAGGGACAATGGACACAAACTGGAACACAGGAAGTGCCATCTGAATATGAGGAAACACTCCTTCACTTTGTGAGTGACCGAGCACTGGAACAGGCTGTCCAGAGTGGCTGTGGAGTCTCCTTCTCTGGAGATATTCAAAACCCACCTGGATGCAATCCTGTGCAACCTGCCCTAGGTAATCCTGCTCTAGCAGGGGGGTTGGCCTAGATGATCTTTACAGGTCCCTTCCAGCCCCTACCAATTTGTGAATCTGTGAATACATTTGGGCAGGCAAAGACGATTCTCAACTGCTAGTCATCACTAGGTGCAGCTGCAGAAGCCATTTCTGCTACTTTGTGAATGGGTAAGTTTGCTCAAATATGAGTGTCATAAACAAATGATCAGTAAAGTTTTCACATTTGAAGATGGTGGACATTGAGGATTGCTGAAAAAGGTTCTGGGAATACGTCCAGAAGGGAGGGAGACCAGCTATATTAATTGCTGTGTTTTATTTCCACATTTGGAATTGCTGTTTTAGTTGTTCTTTTACTGTACCTTTTGTAGTAAGCGGTAGTGAAAGCAGTTTTTCCATGACCATGGACTTGTTCAGTACTCTCATGACGTTTTGGAGGTACTTGCCTCAGCAAGGAAATACACGCTGATAAATAACATTGTAAAATGGACATAATTTGGTCTGACCTGCTTCTGTTGTAGCTCCTGCCTCACTGCAGTCAAATGTAAAAGCACTGTAATCGGCAGGACGGAGAAGGCCAGGCTGCAAGAGATGGTCTGCATCTGTAGGTAAGCAAAAATGTTGTAATAACTGCATGCTCTGCTATGGCGTTGGTGGCATTGTTTTTGCTGCACATCTTTATAATGATACTGTAATTTCGTTCATTGCTAGCATGTGGTCAGTTCGGTTTCTTGGGACAGGAATATGAAGATTGCATCTGTGCTTCTCAGCACTGCCTAATTGCTATTTCATGACAAAGATATCCTGATTAAAAACCTTCACATATCTGTGTGCATGCCAAAATATATAATTGTCCATTATACTACCAATTTTTAAAGAGCCTTTCAGATAAATGCAGCCAAATTCTTCCAGTCTGCATTAAATTGAAGCAGGTCTACATGATCGTTAAACTGAGGCACTGTCTTTAAAATCTTGGAGATAGGTCATCAGCTCTGCTATCGCCTGGTACCCTAAGCAGCCACACTTGCTGCTTTTGTGCAGCCCCTCTCATGCTAAGTGTTTAAAAGCAGTGCTCTGCACACATTAAGGTAGTGACTCTTAGTTGCCTGCGCACTGCACAATGGCTGGATTTTAGCTGTTACGGGAATTTAGCAGAGCTGTGATAAATCTAAGTTGAACTTATGAAGATCTGTATAGGATAGTAAGAGATGGATCAGTCTTCAGAAAAATCAGCACAAGGATTTTGTATGTAGGAAGAATATTGAAATTTTATTCTGAGGCTGAAAAATAGTTTCAGGATTTAACAAAAGTTGTTCAAAGAAATGAGAGCTAGCACCTGCTGGCAAGTATAGAAGCCTCTAAAATTCCTTCATTATGTGATGCCAGCTCTAAAAGTCAGTTCAAGAATTTTTGTTTCTTTCTGTACATGATGTTTTAGTAGATCAGAGAGAAGCTAAAGATATTTTCCCAGCTTTTTCATTCTAATTGGTTTTCTTGAAGGGGAAGAAACCTGATATGTGAACAGCCATTCTGTTAAAAAGATATTCTGTGTCACACATACTTTCTGTGACAAGTTACTCTTAGCGGCAACTGTTGAGCTTTCCCATTTGTAGTAAGAGTTTTGGCTAGTATTTAGCATCAATGAGCTTAGGAAATTCTGATTTTTTTTACTATTATTATTTATTTTATTTTTAAATAAATGTACTCTGCCTATTTGGTCCAACTTCACAAGTGACTCTCCACAAGAGGATAATGTTTAAAGAAACTAAGCAGAAAATGTAAAAGGATGGTTCAGCTAAGGAATATTCCCACAAATATTCCCATGCAGTAATGAGGCTGAAACCTTCAGTGGGCTGAGAGGTTCCCAGCAGCAGAATGAATGGTGAAAGTTGGGCCTGACTCTGTGACTAGGAAGCTGGGAGACCAAAACTGAGAAAAGGAGTTTCTCAGAGGCTTGCTGCAAGCACTTGGTTTGCCTGCCTGTCCGGTTCAGAAATGAGTGTTTAGGAGCGAGTGAAATATTTAGACTTAGTTTTATCTCTTTTTCCCAATATTCTGATCCAATAGTTAGTATATCCATTCTGTACAAAAAAAAAAGAATACTCCATTATTTTGGAAAATCCTGTAGTCTGCTTAAAAGTTATCCAACAGAGGTCCAAGGTGAAAGCTTTGTGAAAAAAAGCCAGATAGTGGTCTCAATAGTATTGTTGTCCCAAAAGTGGGATCATTTACCCAGTGTGCAGTACACCAATATACACACAGAGCAGAGGTATCTTATTTATTTCACGTCTGCGCAGAGATGGGTGCTAGGTGGTAATTCCACAAAGGTAGCACACCACACATAGAATCTACCACGTATTTATCTTGTCACAGGATTAGAAAAACCTGCCTAAAGTTATGCTAATTGGTTATTAATTACTGCATCATCTACTATTGGTCAAGCTTCTTTAAATTAGCAGACATGCTCCTTGAGGGTTTGGGGGGTGTAACTTGCATAGTCCTTTAATTGGATAGGTGGTGGTTAAACCTGCCCCCTCCAGCCACCTTTCCCATCCCCTGGTTACTGGCGATTCTTGTTGAGTTCAGGCCTCTGGCAATTGCCCAGCTCTCAGCGCCTTCTGGGGCAGGATGTTTCCTCTTTATCAGTTTTTCAGCTCTCCTTCAAGGATAGTCTTTAGCAAAGCATGCTTTTTATCAGTCTTTCAGCTCTTCTTCAAAGATGTAGTTGTCAGCAAAGCAAGTAGTGCATTTAACACTAAGTTAAACAGTGTCTAAGCACTAACCCAAACACATTTCTGTTCCTGTAAAGTGGAAAAATCTACTTTATGGATATCAGTATTATCCTCAAAATGAGGAACAAGTGCCTACCGGTTACAGGTGTACCTGTGAAGCAAAGTGTGCATGAGGTGGCAACAAAGATAAGCTTACATTTACATGTGCTAATTCAATCTGGTTACTGCAGATGACAACAGAAGGAAAAACACAGGGATGTATTTGGGCTCTGGATACTTTTGGGATGGTTGATACTCTGTGATGAAACCCTTGGCACTGCTTTTTCAAAACACTTGCTAATTGTGTCAAGGTACAGGTGGCAAAAGTGTGGCTGTATGTGCTGCATTTCCACATTTAACTTACCATGGTGCCCTGCCGTAAGGATACACAATACAGAATAGCAGAGGTTAAAATAAGATGTATGCTGCAAATGGTCAAATTCAGTCCTGTTGCAATTCATTTGATTTCCCTAATGACACAGCAGCTGTTAATAAGAACAAATAACTACTGCTCATTTTTTTCAACTTCTTGATGTGTATGAGTACTTTAGAGAATAGATACAGTGGCGTACCCTCTTTGTAAGATTAGATGAATGAATTTTAGTCATGTTGTCATAAATGAGGATTTTGAGGGAGACTGTGACTGGGTTATCAGTAGAGAAGGACTAGAAAGTTAAGTGTGCAAAAACTGCTTTGCTTGGACAAAACCTTTTTTTTCTGGACCTAATTTGCACAGTCAGTAGTCTGAACAGCTTTTTGCCTTAGAAAGTATAGTTATCCCAGCTCTTATTCTGTGGCCTTAGTCAGACATTGACTTTAGCAGCAGCTGCAGTGACTTAAGGTGTTACAGACCTGTTGGTGGAGGTTTCTGCTCCTGCAGATTCCCTAGCAGAATAAGCTGTCTCAGGATAAGCTGAAGTTACCTGGGCCTGCTCTCCCACTCTGTTTTGGCTGCAGCTAGGCTCAGTTTGACAAGTTACTGCTCTGGGCCTGGCCTCAGTTTTTTCATCACAGCACCATTCAGAGTGGCATGGCTCTGTTAGAAAAACCTTGGTTACAAAATTCCCCCCACACTTGTTGAAACTAATCTGGTAACTTTCACCCAGCTGCCCCTCTCAAGATTTGCAATAAACATCTGTGATGTTTAGAATGGAGCATGTGGGGCCTGCTGAAACAGCAAATGCAGTTCAGTGGAAGATGTTGATCCAAAATCAGAAACAAAACAGCCTCAATGACTGCTCATACACTTTCTACAATGTTGTCCTTTAACAAAAAAGTTTTTAGAAATGCCTTCCAATACCAGTTAGTAATCAGGAGAGTACCAGAGAAGTAGGAATCTCTAGTGAGGAATGGAGGGGAAAGTGTACAGCAGCTTAATAGTCTTTTATTCAATGCACTGGATGCAGAAGATGGTAGAGGGTAGTTGAGAAATAAGATGGGAGCATGAAATAACTTGGATGTGTCTGCTACTGCTGATTTTGGGCAGCTTTAGAAGAGAACCAATGCAAACATACAAGTCTTGCACTAGAGAGGTTTAGCATAATTGCAATTCAGTATCTGTGTTTAATGAAGCCTGCAAGTTGCCTTTGACGTTTACCCCTTGCATGCAGCATAGGGTAGGTTTTTCAGTGAAAGTTTTTCAAGTGGGAGGTTTTTTAAGGACTATAAGTATAAACCTGTGAAAACAAGAATTTTAGTAAAAATTCTTAAGGATATTTGTAAAAGCCATCTTTTTTTTTTTTTTTATAATGGTATGAAATGATACAAACTTTGCAGATGGAAAAATCAGAGTTTATCACTGCACAGTAGTCACTCTGAAGGATAGACCTCTGTGAGTCTAGTTACATTTAATAATTTTTGACCGAACAATTTTTTTAAAAAAAGCCTTTCTTCATTTCTTACTGTTGGCAGACACTGGAACAAGCAGCAAATGAGAACATTCTGTATCCCATCAAAATTTGGTATCAGACTTGAAAACCACAGTAGAATAGCATCAAACTTGGTTAATTTTCCAATGTAGATTTTAACTCCAACAATTAAGTCTGTCTAATCTATCAAGAACTCACATTTTGACATCCTGAATCTGAGAGCCATTCAGCTTTACTTTATGGGTCTATTCCATCCATAGTTATACAACTAAGTAAAAACTATTCATATAAAAGTAATGGTGTATAGAGCTACAGTTCCTAAAAGGAAAAAATTCCAATTGGTTTGATTTATCATCTCAGTGTGCAGAATTCTGTTCAAAGCTTTAGATACTCCAGCCAGTTGACTTTGTAAAGCAGCTAGACTATGACCTGGCAATTGAATTGTGAATACACAATACTGCAGAGGAATAACAGATACAAAACCACTCAACTGCTGCTTCTGAGCTAATGCAGTGATTTTTCATATACTGGAATCAAAGTAGATGTAGCTTTAAAAAGGTTACAGGCAAATTTAAAATATTTTGTGTTGAGAAACAGATTTCCTACTATCTTTGCATTCTACAAGTGTGAGTGAATGTAGAAATGGACTTTCCTGTAAAATAGGGAAGTATTTTATATAGTAGAGGAGAGAGCAGGTGAGTTGATTGGAGTATCTTGCAGAGCAACAGGTTTAGAAGGTCTTTCCAGACAGGCCAAACAGTTATCGTGCTACCAGCGATATACTTCAGATGTTGCTATGGGATACTGCAATTTGTTTTGTTTTGTTTCGTTTTTTTTCATAAAATGTATTAAAACTGAAACAAAATCAACAAACTTGTGTCTGAAGAGGAAAGGACAAGAGAATATATTTTTTTTAATGTAATGGGAACTACTGTAACTAATAATTGCACTGTTACATGGGTCTTTTCATCTGTGGATCTCAGAGTATAAAATGCACATCCCAATACTTAGAAGGTTGTAAGCAATGTAAGCTCTCCCTGTCCTATGTAGATGCAGTCCTTTGTATCTGCAGAGCTTATTTTCTTGGACATTGCAACTCAGTAATACTCATAGAAAATTTGGTCTTAAACTGATAAATCTAAGAAAGTAAAATTATCACTGGGGATAAGGTGTTTTGGTTTTGTTTTTTTGAAGTGCTACAAATCCCATGAATCTATGAGGGCAAGTTCTTTTACCACCAGTGACAGCCAAATAAGTAAGTGAGCAACTTGGAACCGCTGCAAAATTTGGAGTGAGCTCCCAATTTCTTCCTGCTGTCTGGGTTCTTAAGTGCAAGCAAAAACCAAAAGCTGTTGCCTGCAGATGCCATGGCTGACTTCGTGGATTTTGGAGCTTGTTTCTGGTTTCCATTAGCTGTACACGAATGCATCCATGGTGGGAACAGTACTTTTAGCCAATGAAGAAGTATATAGTACAAAGCTGAGGAGGAAAGGAGGGATATAAGCCTAGTTTAAGATGGTATAGAGTAAAATAGTAGGGATGAGAAGTTGAAGCTCTATTTTGAGGACTAAGAGTGTGAAGTGAAGGGGGGGTGGAAGCATGTGGGTCAGATCTAATGCAAAATTCAGCCCCTCTTGATGATGGTAAGTGTCACCATACTTTCTCGAGCCACTGTAACCATCCAAAATAATCTTGGAAGCTACTGCATGAGCAACTTTGTTTTTCTTACTTATTCTTTGAGGACTGTCTGATTCTCTGTAGGAGATTGTTGAACATATGCATTTACAGATTAATTGGTACACTGAAACAGAATAAAGACTAGCTTTATCTGATGCACATGAAGCAGTACTAGCAAACTGTACAATACCTGCATAAAGTCATGTGTGTGAATGCACACAGTTTTAGACAAAAGAAACAAAAACAGTGCTGCCTTTCCTTAGGTTCATTTCTCATAGTAAAGTTTCTCCTAGTATGAAAGGCAAAGTTTTGTCATTTTGGCCAGAAAAGACCTTTGTAACATTTGTGAGTGTTCTATTTAATTTGCTTTGCTAATTTTAGTTACTGCAGCCTATTTATACTACCTACTATTTGCTCCCTGTTTTCTTGATGTGGAAGCCCACCTCTCCCATTTCTGTTGAATGAAACAAGACTGTTTTTAGTCTAGTTTAAATCCATGTTGTTGTATTAACATAAGTGGAAACATAGAAGTTCATGCAGGCGGATGAGGTAGTCCTATGTTATTATTTTGATTTGGTTGCATTTAAAGACAGCAGGTCATAATACACTTTTCAGAGTTCTGCAGAACTGGATAATACCAAACCATTGCTCCAATACAATAAAAGGAATAGGAAAAAAATGTTTTCTTTGCAGTTTGTTTTGACTTTTGAGTTATGGCAAAACCAAAACAAACTGGGTTTGAATCCACAGATAAAAAGTTGAATGAAACCTAAAGTTAAAAATGTTTCATAGTTTTGGGAACTGAGGAGAGTTCATATGCTGCCCAGTATTTTGTAGCCTTGGAAGTTAATCTGACTACTCACTGGCAGTGATCAAACCCACCCTTCTAGTTAGTGCTAGCTGAACTCATCTGGCGTTAAAAAGAAGAGCTGAATAAATAGTGTTTTGTGAGAGCAGATCTCTCCAGTCAGTGTTGACACGTTTTCAGGATGAAGTTGAGCAGAACATTCTGCCTCTGCCAATACAGCATCCTTCAAACTGTGGAGTTGCCTAATTACCTTTAAATTTAGTTTTGAAAAGAAAGGCGTATTTCTGCTGAATTTTTTTAAGACATTCAAAGCACCTACTCATAAAATTGCTACTTTTAGAGGAATTTCTCTCAAATTCCTAGTAGACTGGTACAAATAAAATAGTTACAATAATATAGTTTTAGTGCTTATCTTTTTATTTGGTTAGATTTGTATAGTGAAGGGGAAAGGTTTCTTGGTAAAGAATGTAATTGTGTATTCTACACATCTTTAGTGCAGTAGGCACTGTAGGAAAACAGCTCAGAGACAGAAGACATAACAGTCACTGTAAGAAACCATAAACACCATATTACTTTGCATACTCTACCTAGATATCTACATAAAAGAGATTGTTGTTTGCAAAAGTATCACAACAAAGAGTTTTATCTATCCATGTTTAAACTCATCCCATTGTGTTTGAGTACCCTAACACATGAAAGATTCTATATATTTATCTCGTACTTTATTCAGTGAAGACATAATATCTATGAGAGATTATTTTGAAAGAATCCAAATATTTGACATTCCTCTAATGGGAGGTGATTCTGCCCCTCTACTCTGCTCTTGTGAGACCCCACCTGGAGTACTGCATCCAGCTCTGGGGCCCCAGTACAAGAGAGACATCGAGCTGTTGGAGAGAGTCTAGAGGAGGGCCAGGAAGCTGATCAGAGGGCTGGAGCCTCTCTCCTATGCAGACATGAGGACAGGCTGAGAGAGCTGGGATTGTTCAGCCTGGAGAAAAGAAGTCTCCAGGGAGATCTAATTGCAGCTTTCCAGTACCTGAAGGGGCCTACAGGAAAGATGGTGAGGGACTGTTTATCAGGGAGTGTAGTGACAGGACAAGGGGTAATGGGTTTAAGCTGAAGGACAGTCGACTTAGATTAGATGTTAGAAATTCTTTACTGTTAGAGTGGTGAGGCACTAGAACAGGTTGCCCAGAGAGGTTGTGGAGGCCCCATCCCTGGAAGTGTTTAAGACCAGGTTGGATGGGGCTTTGGGCAATGTGGTCTAGTGGAGGATGTCCCTGCTCGTAGCAGGGGGGTTGGAACTAGATGATCTTTGAGGTGCCTTCCAACCCAAACCGTTCTATGATTCTGTGATTCTATGATGTGGGGCTGTTTGCTAAGCAAGCTAGAGTGCTGTACATGGAACAGCAACCCCTTTCAGTTTGACTGTGCCCGGTGATGGCAAGTTCCCATGGAGCAAATGCATGTGTTTGCTTCCTTCCTTCTTTGAATGTATTTAGAACTATTAATATGACAGCCTTAGTGCTGTACTTCTAAATGAATTTTTGGGTTGTACTGGGCTGAAAGCATCTGGCATTTAAAATTTTGTGTGTGTGATCCCTCACTGTGTATTTTCTTCTGTGTACTCCTCTAAAAGGGAGATGAGCTGCTCTGCAACCAGTTCTGTAATTATCCACTCCAGTGATACCAATGCCAAGAAAGCAAGGGAAAACACAAGAGGTGCCAGACCCCTGTGTCAGTGGTGCGGCTGTGTGTACCTGGGGTGTCTCTACTGAACATGAATGCTTGCCTAAATCTGCCATGTTCTGCTCCAGCCAAAGCCAAGGGCAGAAGATTTTACAATGGCTTCTTTTGAGGGGATGTTAGTGTTATTTCACAAGCACAGCTGATGAAAACTTCAAAATAAAGATAATGTAAGTCATATGAATATTATGTGAACATAGTCTTTGTGATTCCTAACTTTCTCACGCTAGTTATGCTGTCTCAAAATGAAGCACTAGTAGTTTTGTTGTTTTTCTGTGTTGGTTTTGTTACTGATTTTTTCTTTTAACCAGGAGACTTCTATGGTTCTCCATTTTATTTACAAACTCATGTTAACTGCAGACCTCTTTAACAAGCAGGAGAGCACAAGAAAAACAAACAAAAAAAATTGTGCTTCTGACAGAGTTGTTCAGCTATGCTTTCAACTCTCATTTCCTGATTTGTATTATTTCAGCCATCCTAGTTTATCTTTCTGTTAATGTCTCCTCAACCTAGTCTGATTCACTGAAACTCCCTTGCCTCACCTCCATTTCTTCTTTTAATTCTCTTCACCTAGTTTTATTGGCTTTCTTCCATTTTAGGGAAATCCTACAGCTGTGGTAGGCCTGTCATCCTCTCCCTGGATGCCATTAGGCACTTCTTGATTCTTCCAGCCTTTGACAATGTTTGACTCTACCCTTACACTTTGAAGAACAACGCAACAACTCAGTCAAAGCTTTTTCAGCCCTCTACCTTTGCCTTCAACTTCTAACAGCAGTGAGGAGGGCTGATCTGACAGTCACAGGTAGATGTTTACAGCTTCAGGTTGTCTTGATGTTGTGGCTCTGTGCAATGTTTTTACCTCATCTACTTGAGGAGGAGTTCATATATAGCAAGGAACCACTGTCACTTGATAAGAGGGGGACATGCAGGTAAGGAGTTGTGATTTCATACACAGGAGGGCAGTGTTGTTCATGCAGTAACCACGACAGGAGAGTACACACAGGAGACAGTATGAGGCTGTAGTCTAAGACCTGTCTTTGATTTAAAAACCTGATTTTTGGCAAGGTTTTAATACATTCACCCATTTTCTGCTGGTCTTTGCTTCCCACACTTCAAACCTGCCAAGTGAGCAAGAAGGTAAAACCTGAGGATTTCCAGAGCAGACGCATGCAGATCTTTAAATGATTTTTGAACCATATTCTTTATTTCAATTATCATAACATAAGCAGAAGAACTGATTATTGCTGTTTTGTGAATGATTCAGGTATCATTCTTGAAAAATAGGGATGGGAGAAAGGGTCAAATTGTGGTTTTGTTGAGTCGAGCTGCAGCTCGTCTAAGCAGCCAGCAGAACTAACAACTGATATGCAGTGTGTATCAGATGCAGAATCAAAACAAATACATTGTTGAACTAAATCCTGGTAAATCCAAAAGTATAAACAGTTTCAGAAAGAGATTAATGGAGAAATACAAAACACCGTAATCACAAAGATGCAGATACAATTGTATCCCTAAACTACACCTGCTAGAAAATGGAAGGTCTTAGCATGAGAAGCATCACTGTGTGCTGAGTGGTTCTTGTGTTAATTTGTTAAGGGTCTGCTGCTGACCAGTGTCAGAAATAGGATGTATAGCTAAAGGGATCTTTGACCTGGCCCAGTATGGCTGTTGTGATCTTGTGTTGCAAGACAAGCACTGACAAAATCCTCTAAGACTCTCTAGAGAGGTTGACTAAGAAAATGAGTTTTCAAGTATTTCTGCATAATTTTTTCAAAAGCTAGAAATCAAATTCTCATCCAGCCTATATTCTAGTTCTTATTCATGAGAGACTAAGAAGCTAATAGGTATTTGTTTTCTTTGACTCTATAGAGCGGTATCTGTATCTTTATGACCACTGACCCTGGTATACTCTCATTTATTTCTCTCCTTTCTTCATAAAACAAAATGCCTCCTGGCTTCCTCCTGTTCTGTTCTCATGTTCACCCTTTTGGCTGCCCAGGTTCCCCACACCTGAAATATTTGGGTTTTACCACTAGATACCAAATAGCCCGATGCTTTCCATTCATTCCTTTTCTTGCTTGTTTGACAAGTTAGAAAGAAAGCAACTAAGTAAAAGAAGACATTGGCACCCCAAAGCCTGTGCCTAGGTTGTTTCTGATTTGCCTTGGATCTCAGATTCCTGCAAGGTTGCACTGTGGGTGGACAATCAGTAGTGGACTGGAAAGCAGACATGTTACCAGAGGATCAAGTAAAGAAACGGTTCCTGTTTTCAGTGAGACATTTGAGGATGAATTCCAGGAGGCAAACCTGCTCTGCTCATTTTATTGTGGAGGGGAATAATTTGAGCCCATCTGCTATACAGCAAATCCAGATCTCAATTTACAGCAGTGCCAGTTCCCTAAACCAGCCTAAATTGCAGTCATTACAGACTTGTCTTGTAGTGTCAGTTACTGTCTCAGTAAGCAAAGGAAAATACTGTCCAGGCCTAGTAAATTATCACTAAAATAAATATTTACGGAAATATATCTATCAGACAGGACTGCTAAAAGAAAAGGTATTGACAGGCATTCAGGAGGTATCAGAATAAATAAAGCATGGTATAAAATAAAATTAGGAGGTATGAAGGGCTGATATGAAGAGATAAGAAGCACAGGGAAGTGGTCTGAGTTTGGTGACTTGACAAGATACTTTGTGGTGGAAGAAAGAAATGTAAACGGGCTGAGGGATGGCACGAAAATGGGTTAAGTGACTTTGGATGGGAGAAACCAGCTCAAGGACAGACTAGGAGAAGCAGAGGAAAAGTATATATTGCCTAGTATGCTGCCACTGAAGTTTGGTAACACACCTCCCCTCTTGTGTGTGCACATCTGAACCCACAGAACATCTGTTGAAAAGAGGGAGGCACAAGGGGAAGGAGAGACAGCAGAAGAACTAGTCAGGGATCAATCATTGTCTGGGAAGCTGATGTAATGAGCATTGCCATCGTTTTTTTGCAACATAGGACTGCGTAGCCTGAGGGTGGCATTGCAGCTTCAGATCCCTTCCTCTGTGGTTGCACCGCACAAGCCTGTTCGTTTGTCAAGCTCAGCCCCAAAATAACATTTCAAGGCTTTCGCCAGCCACAGAGTGATTACATCCACAACGTGTCTTTGTTTTGGCCCTCGTGTTCTAGACTTAAATTATGCCAGACATCATGAGGCAGAGCATAGTATGGCAAAAGTCAGTGATGCTTATGAGTGTGCTAGGGGTTAACCACACTGCAGGGCTGTGCTTGAGCCTTTCTCTCAATTCTGCTTATTTACTAATATAAATGTTGCTTAAAGGTCAGTTTATTCATGCTTCCTTAACAAAGGAACCTCCTAATCTATCACCACCGACAAAACCCTGGGTATCTGGCCTGGTTTAAATTGGCCCACCAAATGAAGAAGTTGTAATTGCTCAGCTTATAGAAACTTGGGAAAAACAGCAGAAATTGTATTCTCACAAAGAATTGTTTCTGATTGTTTCTATTACTTTGATCATATAAATATGCATACATTGTACATATATGATCATATATATGCATAATAATTTTTAAATATTTTGTAGATTGTTTATAGTATATAAAAATATGTAAGTATAAAGAGGGCAAATCAACCTTCTCATTTGAATATTTTGCCTTTTTTTTCCCTCCTAGACTATGAGAACTGTGTAGAAGGGACTATATTGCAAGCACAGCTCTAAACTATAACACACAACCTTTCATGGCACCTTGGGCTCTAAGAGAAGGAAAGTTTCTGGAAACGGGAAGGAGAGCTGGCTTTGCTGTACTTTTCTTCTGTTAAACCAGACTAGCACAGACATACAGTGTTTTGGCATTGTAACAAAGACTGGTCCTTAAATTGTCACACTGATTTAAGATGCTGCTAAATGGGATAACCTGTTTACGTGATTACTTCTGACATGACAAATACTGTTAATGCTTTCATATCTGGGGAGAGATATAGTAAGACAAATGTAAAATTACTGCTTTTCAGCTTGTTTCTGTGCATGTTCTGCATAGTGGCCATATGTGTTTGGGGGAGCAGAAAGCATTGCAGCAAGAATTTCAGATTTTATTTTTCCTACTATATGAACTTAACCTCAATTCATTCTCTAGTTAATTAAGAGAACTCTTGCTAAAGTCATGTGGAAAATCTGACACTTTCTGGGCATTTGACACTTGATGAAACATAGCCACTCATTTTCTTTGGTTTGTATCTTCAAATTGAATGTTTGAGCCATAGTAATGAGGCAGACCACAGACTATCGGCTCGAATAGAATTAATGTGCTGTTGCTATTGTCAGTAATACATTCTGACAAAAAACCCCATTGTGTATCTACTTTAAATAAATACTGGTATATTGCTTGTTTGCAGGTCATTTTGACCTCCCTGGAAGACTTACTATTCAGAAGACAAATGTGTGTGTTCTCCGCCAGGAAATGTATGGGCCAAAAAGAGTCAGTCCGTAGCAGTATCTGACATTTGCTAATAGGACACTCAACTGTCGCCTGTATTTTCTAGCCTGTCCATTCAAAACTTACAACTTCTGACAATTTGGAAGTGAGCACAAACTATTTTACTCTTTTATTCCTACTTTTTCACATTCACCATTCACTTTGAAACCCCACACAGGCTAAAATCCTGTGAAAGTTGAAATGGCTGGTGACCACAGGAAGACCAGCATCTTCCCCAAATTCTGCCTGAAAGTTAAACATTTTGTGTGTGTGTTTATGTACGTATGCATATGGATATATGTGTGGGCATGTGCAAGCCTCATGAGGTTCAACAAGGCCAAGTGCAAGGTCCTGCACGTGGGTCAGCGCAATCCCAAGCACCGCTATAGGCTGGGCAGGGAAAGGATCGAGAGCAGCCCTGAGGAAAAGGCCTTGGGGGTATTGCTGGATGAAAGGCTCAATATGAGCTGGCAGTGTGCGCTTGCAGCCCAGAAAGCCGACCGTGTCCTGGCCTGCATCAAAAGAAGTGTGAGCAGCAGGTAGAGGGAGGTGATTCTGCCCCTCTACTCTGCTCTTGTGAGACCCCACCTGGAGTACTGCGTCCAGCTCTGGGGCCCTCGCTACAAGAAAGACATGGAGCTGTTGGAAAGAGTCCAGAGGAGGGCCNCCCTGCCCATGGCAGGGGGGTTGGAACTAGATGATCTTTGAGGTCCTTTCTAACCCAAACTGTTCTATGATCTCTGTGTATCTTTATAAATTAAAGATAAAACAGATTTTTTTTTTCTTCTTGAAGAAGGAATCTGTAGCCTTGTCCTTGAGGAAAGGCACTGAAAAGTGTAGTAGCCAGTAAACTCCAGAGGACGATGCTTTCACACTATTTTAGATTATTAGAGCAAAAGAGACTCCATCTTCATCTAAGAAAGGATTGTTGTAGGTCAGCCTAGGGGGAAGATGTGGCAGTTAGCTGAACAGATCTCTAGTGTTAAGGATGATCTTAATAGCCAAGGAAGATCTTGCTAAGCATCTTGCTTACTGTGAACTCTTCCCCCCCCGCCCGA
>VXBL01010357.1:2779-28956 GCA_013400195.1 Aramus guarauna
TTGATAAAGATATTAAACAAGACCGGCCCTAGCACTGAGCCCTGGGGGACACCGCTTGTGACTGGCCGCCAACTGGATTTAGCTCCATTCACCACCACTCTCTGGGCACGGCCATCCAGCCAGTTTTTAACCCAGCGAAGAGTACACCCATCAAGGCCATGAACCGCCAGCTTCTCCAGGAGAATGCTGTGGGAGACTGTATCGAAGGCTTTGCTGAAGTCCAGGTAGACAACATCCACAGCCTTTCCCTCATCTACCAGGTGGGTCACCTGGTCATAGAAGGAAATCAGGTTGGTTAGGCAAGACCTGCCTTTCATGAACCCATGCTGGCTGGGCCTAATCCCCTGATTGTCCTCCATATGCCTGGTGAGCACACTCAAGATGAACCTCTCCATGATCTTCCCTGGGAAGATATAGGGTTACAGGATAAAAATTAAAAAGGTTAAATTCAGGGTTACTTGGTGGTTTTTTTTTGTTTGTTTGTTTGTTTTTTTTAAATAGGGAAATAAAATTATTTAGACCATAAAATGGTTAATCTTCCTCTTTCCTCTTGACAGTAGAAAAGAGATTTCCTCAATAACAGGTAGAAGTAGGTAGTTTTATGTGTTAAATTACCAGTCTTTTGCACAAATCCTTTTTCCTGGGATCTACAGCATAGTAGCATATAATAACTCTTTGTATTTTGTGTAAGAGCCATATTCGATGTTCTTGGTACAAAGTCTGAATATTGTTAATGTGTTGCAATTCACATACTCCTGAAGGGTATTTAAAACAAAACAAAACAAAACAAAACAAAACAAAACCAAAAACAAAAACAACCAAACAGCTGCTGAATAATAAAGGTTTTCTTTTTGAAAAATGATCAGTTTGTCATCATTATTTTTTTCTGATTAAAGTGAATGTAATCTGAATATTCATGATATTCATTTGACAAAGTGCACCTAAAAACATGTTGTTCTAATCTGTCATATATTATTTTTATTAATTAGTCAAAGGTAATTAGAATTGATATATGTAGAAATAGGCTCCTACAATCTCTAGCTGTTATAATGGAAGAAGTGTGTCTATTTTTATAAGCATAATTGAACAGGAGTAAAAGAAATTAAAGCCTTAATCACTTTGATATTCTGTGCAGCTCTGCCTGTTGCTTTGTATCTTGAAAACCTTAACAATCTCAAAATTAATTTATTCGGCATTTGAGAGAATCCTTCCTGGGAGCAAGAACTCTTCCACAGCACATGGTATTAGACTGCTTTGACTGTGGTGATTTGCAGTTGAATGGAATTAGATTGCCTATAATGTTGATCATTTATTTTCTCGTAGTGGTAATGTGACTTCTGCATGCCCCTGCTTCCATACCTGGAGTATTCTGGTATTGTTGCTATCTGTCAGACTGACCTTAGTAAAGTTATTTTTTAATCACAAATTGGAAATGAATATTTGGTACTAGAAAGAAGAAGCCTTCAATTGTATGTTAAATGAAGCTGTAGGGTGTCAGGCTGTTAACAGATGTAAAATGGACAATTGTTGTTAGGTTATCAAGAAAAGATATGTGTTTGTAGAATTGTTTTTTTTTTCTATATTTTTACTGTAAAATGCCTATAATCTTATATAATATTTGATATCTTTTAAGTTAATTACTATATAGATTCAGATGTGTACACATGGCAAATATTGTGTTCACCTTCCTTGCCAACACCTGAGAAACTTTGGCAGTTATCCTGAGCATGAAAGCCCTGATGAACTTGACTGAATGAGATGACCAGGGTTTTGAAACAAAAGCTGCTTACTAATCTATCCTGCAAAGCTAGTTCAATAAAAAAAAACAAAACCAAACCACCATGTTAAAAATGTCAAAATGGAAAAGGCTTTCAATCCCTGAAAAGTTTTAGAAAAACTTGCTGTTAAATTGAAGGATATAAGAAAAGAAGTAAATAGTAAAAATATTTTTTTTAGAAAAATAGAAGAATGTTATGGCTGGGGGCTGTGAGAATGTGAATATTTTCCCTTGTCCACTATACCACGTTAGATTGACTTGCTCCTTTAACCTTTTTGTAATACACTAAGTTTCAGCAGTATCTCAAGTTGTAACATCTCTGCAGTCTCCAGATTTCTACTCACCAACTCTGAAACTTGGCTTCAGGTCTGTTCTCTTTATCAGTCTCTCTACTACAGTCAATCTAAAAGCTGCTGTTTTGAAATGAAGAGGAAAAGAAAAAAAGTATTAAAAAAAAAAGTTGTTACACAGTAAACTATGCATACATGAACAGATGTCATCTGTCCAGTGAGGTTTTGATTCCTTTTTTTTTGTTGAGTGTTTAAGTCAAGTTTTCCTCTGTCCTGAGGAGTTCTGTGCAAAGTGTATGGTGTCCTGCTGCAAGATGCTTTCTTTGACCCCTCTCAACACTCTTCCATACTATGTATAGAAACAAAGTTATGATAAAGTCTTGCCAGAACAGAAATTGATCATACTAGAGGAATTACTTTGTTCATCCTAATGACTGATAACTTTGTCTGTAGTAGAACAACTTCAGTGGTAAAGAATTCAGAATACCACTATGATTTCTTCAGATAGTGAAAAAAGAGGTGAGAACTTGGTTCAAGTTTCTTTCCTGAACTGGACAGAATAAATTTGAAACTATTACTTCCCTAGTGACTCTTCCACACCCTGACCTATGGCTGAAAGCTGATGATACTAAAGCTGCTATTTTGTGCACATAGCTTTATTATTTTGTGATTTTTTTTTTTAATTTTTTAAATTAATTTTTTTAATGTCCTAAAAACATCTTAAATGGAAAAAAAGTGGAAAAAATGGAAAAAACATCTTAAATAGAAAAAAAGTCTTTGTTTTGGCAAGGACAGCAAGAAATCATTCTTTCAATGTATCTTTTGTTTCTGTATTTTCAGTATAGCATTGCTATGTCATATACTTCTAGTGTTCATATTCTAATGTAGTACTTTTCGTTTTCATCAAGCAGTCATCTGCACAATCTAAAAATTATGAGTTTTGCATAGGACAAAAACTGATCATCAGATGTAACTAGAACTGAAGTTATGTTCTGAAATTACCACGTACCTTTTAGGGAAAACATCTACTCAGCAGAGGAAAACATTTGGTTGGAGGAAGACCTGCTTGCTGAAAGGACCCTGGCACTCTGATCTCCTTCAGGAGGAGGAAGTTGTCCTCAAGCTGTCTACTGCTTTCAGTCTTGGCCTCCAAATCATGCAGTGGGCATCATGCATATCAGCATTTCAGAATAACCTTAAATGTAGCAGTGGTTAGTTGGAAAAAGCTTTAGATCATTTGTCTTTTCGTATTTATTGGATGATATAACACAAGTTATATATCGGGAGTGCAGGTATGCGGAACAACGTATTTTCTTTTTATGGCTTTTAAGATGTCTTTATGTAGTTTTCTGGATTACCTTTTGAAAAAGTACAGTTAAAAAGTTCATGAACAAAAATACATTTCCCTGTTATACTTACCAATTTGTTTTTCCCTATAATTTTATGTATGTTTTCTAAAAACTTTGGAAAGAGCGCTACCATATAAAGCAAAACTGCCCAACTTCATTTACAAAATTTATCTCTTGGTTCTTACATGTTACAAACAAAGTAGTGGAGTAAAATCAATGGATATTTTGTCAGACTTTCAAATCAAAGAGATGCAAAACATGCAAACAATTGACCTTGGCCTGCTTTCAAACAAGCATAACTGGCACCAGAAAGAATACCACAGCGTGCTATGCAACTCTACATATAGACTCAAGAATAGACTCCAGGTTGCTTGTACTCAAAAAATGAAATTTTCAAATTAATGAATCAAGGCTTATGTTCTGTAAAGGAAACTTATTGATATCAAAAGAGGTGTATGATTTTTAAGGATGTAAATTTGTACTTTAAATGGTTTTCTGCATTTCAGTTTTAACTTATTTTGTCCTTTGTAAGCACGGTGAACTAACTAGCCTGCCAGCTATTTTCCCCGCCCTTACAAGAATGATAAAGGAAAGTCTCTCCACGGGTCCATCTTTCTTGACATATACTATTAAAATAACAGCACTTGACTCAGTATGGCAGATCATTCTTCCTTGCTTGAGGGTGACTTGTGTACAATTTAATATTATGAAGAGATACTTCATCTAATTGGAAATCAGCTAGCTAGGGAGCCAGAAGCAGTACAGTTCTATATTCACGGCACTGCACGTGTACTAATTAGCTATGCTGAAACATGGGACTTATTAGCTTAAGCATAATGCTACGTTAGAGGAATTATACTATTTGCAGGATATAAGTTCCTGCATTGTGTTGTGCAGCTTAAGCCATCTTTTTTTTTCCCCCATATTTTAATCTTTTTCAGGTGTCAATTTAAGGACTAGCATAGTAGTGGCTTCAGGTTGAAATTTAGTGAGGCTAGAGATTAAAAGATTTTGCAAGCTCAATTGTCAATTTTGAAATCCTGATATGTTAATCTAAATCTCAACTTTTTTGTTCTTCACTAAAGCATTAAATAACTGAAATTAAGACAAAGTATTGTTTTTGTGTTTACTTATATCCTCTATCTTCTTTTTCTTATGTTACTTAAAAATTTAATTCATGCTCTTCCCCCACATTTAGACGTTAGTTGTGCAGATCCCATCAACCTTTTCATTTGAATTCCATGTTGAAAAAGTAGCTTCTGTCCACCTTGAAACATAATTGCCTATATTTAGAGATATTTAGCATTGAGAAGTACTATGAACAAGTGAGTAAAGCATGGTGCATCAGCTGATCAGTGGTGGATCTTTGTAGGTTTTTCGAGTGTTCAGAAAGGGCTTTTGGGAATATTTTATAGAAGAGGAAACGCCAGTAGTGAGCTAGCAGACGGTGCCTAAGAAGTTGTCCATAACTCACATCTCAGAAATTCCTTTGTAAGATATTGCTTAGTTTGAATTACTAGGCCTGCCAGGGAAATGAGATTAGGTTGGGGGTGCTGCTGTGAACATACCCCGTCTGTCCAGCTCATGTGATGTATGGCTCCTTTCAATTGACCTAGGTTAACTCATCAGAAGGAAGCAACTTGGCTTAATGGAGAGGTGAAGGCACACTCTTTGAGTACAAATTCCTTGAGTAAAGAATTGACTCTACATGAAATGACAATTGACTCATGAATACAAGAAAATAGCTACCTATATTGATGAGAATAGTAGTGTGGGTCTTGATGATTATGTTTGGATTAAGGACTGCTATCACTAAATCAAAACTATTTGTTCATCCGAAATATCTTCATTTGCAAGTTATTTGAACAAATAAAGTTGTGGAGCTTTGCTGACTGATAGTAATTTGATTTGCATGCAAGTTTAATGAGAATGTAAAATAACAAAAAGGATTCTACTATTCTAAGATAAAAATAAGGATTATGTACTCTTGGGTGTAGTAGTTTATTCTTGCATTCAGATTTATTAAGGTACTAAGTGACTTGAAAATGCTAGGTTACGGCTAGTAGTAAATAGTAAATCTAGAAGAGGTAAAAAGTTGATTCAGTTTAAATTAAAATTTAAGTTAAAATTAGGTCTAAGTATCTTCATTCTAGAAGGGCAGAATTAGGTAAAATAAGGGAAATATTGTCAAGATAAGTGTATCTGAGAAGTTCAAGGAGACACTTAGTAACTTTCTCCCTTAGAAGATTCCCTAATTTTTGGAGATACCCATGTCAGTTAAAGAAATAAAATTTAGGAAGTTGCTAAAAAACTGATCAATGAAGAAAACTACCTATCTCTAACATTTAGTGATAGAAACACTTTAAGTAAGAATTGTCTAAATAAAACCAATAATTTCAGAGATTAGGCTTCTTGTTAAGAGAAAAAGAATAGAGGAAAAATGATTAGTGTTGCATAAAAAAAGTTTTTAAATGGAACATAGACATAGTTATTATAATTCATAGAAATAAAGGTCCTCAATTTTCAATATGGTGATGTAAAAGGGTCAACATTGATATGTATAATGCAAAGCTATATATGAGAATTATCAGAAATGTGAAAAAACACACTTCCTCCAATTTTTCACTGAATGTGACTATTACTTATGTTTTGCTTTTAGCTTTTTACTTAGGGCAGAGAATGAAGCTTTCTTTTTTCCCAGATTGTGTAGTTTGCATAAAATTTATGTAGTCATTTTCTATTGTTCATTAGAAAGTCTGTACAGAATTCTCTTGCTATTATTACTTTATTTGAAGCCAGAATTAATTTCCCTGTTCATTCCTTTCCTTTAGCAAGATTTCCAAAGTCTTTAGTTACACAGAAGGCTTTTCAGGACAAATGTGTTCTGCTAAAATTAGAGACTGAGGGTGCCATTGGGTTGTGGTTTTTTTTTGTTTTTGTTTTTGTTTTTGTTTTTGTTTTTGTTTTTTCCCCTACTTCAACAGTTTTCATATCTGACTAGTTCAAAAAAGTCTAAAGGCTTGCTAGGCTTGTGAGACCATTTATTAACATCATTTGAAAAATGAATTACATTTAAGGAAATTACCTGATAAGTTTCATTCTTTTTATTTTTTATTCCCATCTTGCAAGTGACAGAAGAGTTTATAGCAGCTATAATTACAAAATGCTAATAATTAATGAAAAAGCTTAAGCATCAACTGTAATTAAAACTTAAGTTTAAATTATAAATTCAGAATGTGTTCAGTTGAACAGATATTGCCCTTACAGAAAACAAAGCAAAACAAAAAAAAAAACCCAATACCAAAGAGAACAACTCCAAAAAGCCCTAACCAGACAACAAACTTTACAAGAAGAAAAGTCCTCAAGACTTGTGTGATTTTTGCTTTTGTTTTTTTTTTGCAGGGGGGGGCTGTTTGTTTGTTTGGTTGTTTTTTAAGAGGGGAGGTTGATTCTCATGAATGTTTTAAGTATGGTAACTAATCAGCCTCTATTAATGTGTCTACAGTTCTGTGTCATATTTATGCTACAGGCTATATCTACATTACATACATGTTATATTTACATACATGTCTCTGTGTATGTGAATATACGTATGTATATATTTGTATATGTATGTACTTTGACCTAAATAAAATATTTCTGAAATGATGCGAAGAATTACTGCTACTTCAACTGTTTGGTTTCAATATGGTCCTGCTATGGTAGCAATTCAGTGACTATGATGCAAAATGCTGTCACATCAACGATGTCTCATTTTCAATAGTGATAAGGAAGATAATCTTTTGCAATATTGACGCTGATTGAACCAAAGAAATCCCCCAAACTTTATGATTCCGTTAAAATTTCTCAGTTTTTTATCTCAGGAAAGTTACTGTTAAGGATCTTTAGCTCATGAAACACGTTATCCTTGTCCATATACTGAAACACACTTGTGCTGTTCTTAAGAATTTAAACTGCATTGCTTGATTATAAGTGAGGAATTTTAGTACGTTGCCATGAAGAAAACAAGGCCTGAATAATACATTTACAGTTCAGAAACACAGCTTTTTCCTTATTTATAGGAAGAACATCTTTGGGGCAGCAGAGAAATCTCCATGTAATGAAAAGACTTCCTCTGTTTAGAAGGGAACTGAATTAATCTAGATCATAAGAAAAGCTGAACTGGATCAGACAAAGGTTCATCTAGCACCATTAGCTAAGCTGGTAAAAGCAGAGCTACAGTGGTTTGCTGACTGTCGTGCCTGAATTCCATTTTTTCATTACTTACATTCTAATACTTTGATTGTTTTTGCTTCTTAAATTGACTCTAAAAGAAGATAAGTCTGCAAGGGGTATTTCCAGTCTTCACTGAAGCTGTTTTTCTTCCTGTAGAAGTCACATACCACTTTTGTTAGCAGATTGGTTCCTTATAACTGTCACTGAGTGAACAGACAGACCAAGAGACCGTAAGAAATAATCATCTCTAGTTGTTATTAATTTGTTCACCTCTGTTTTGCTTTCATTAGTTGCCTCTCCCTGTGTTTGCAAATAATAGATAAGAAGCCTAATAGAAATGTACATATATTAAATGCTAATGTTACCCTCCTGGGACTATTCACTCTTCTTTCTAGGAGACAACAGAATGTGTATTTGAATCATTTCTTTTTAGTGCTTTAGACAAAGCTGTTAATGGGGAAAAAAAATCTGTAGCTCATTAAATATGTCCATATTTGATTTATATTTTTTTAATTAAAAGTCTATAACTAAATCTACAGGTTTGTACTTTCAGAAAATTTATGCTTATGTTTGCAGAATTTAAGATGAAAATATTCTTTACAGGAGTATATTTACATATTATGTCGATTGAGAAATGTTTCATAATGTAAATTAGATGTTTATCCTGACAAACTTTTAAAACCTTTGGCTAAGGTGGTTTACAACTGTTATTGATATGTTGCACTCAATTGCGTGAATTTTTTTGGAAAAAAGAAATGCATTAAATAAAGTAAAGAAGTTATTGTTAAGATTTTAATTAGATTATCATCATTCTTCCAGTTACAATGATGTTGATGTTCCAGATTATGTACAATTATGATTATTATACACACATTTACTATTATCTCCTCTTTCCAGTTGTTTTATTGCCCCTCTGAAGTCATTGTCATCAGGTGGAGGAGTTTGCGGCATGTGGTGAGTTGTCATCTTTCTGAGGTTGTTGCCAGAAGGACTTGATGTTAATGGTCCTTCCCTCCTCACTGTAGGGTCTGCTTTAGGTCATTCTTATATATTTGCTGCCACAGACTACACTTTGCTCTTTAATCACTGGTTTGCAGTTCAACTTTTCATCCAAATTTACTATACTTGATGTGGTTTATGTTTCCTCATTACTTATTTTCCATAAAACTTGTTTCACCCAGCTTCTAAGGCTGCATTTCTCTGAGCAATATTTGACAACTGGAGAATTGTTTACAGCCCTTGTTGTCCCACATCAATCCGTGCCTACACTTTTTAGGCTTCTGCCATTATCCTGTGCCTGTACTACACTACATTGTTAATTAATTTATTAATTACAGATACACATTGTGCTACACTACACTGCTGTAGATAGTTAAGCAACAGCTAAAAAAAGCTAAAGATAAAATAGCATACGAACTAAAGCAAGTCTCTACACAGGTGAGATCTTTTCAGCTAAAGCCTGACACACCTTGAGGTGTACGTTAATGCCAAGCCTCTGGCCTGTTACAAGTAATGGCAAGACTATGTTTACTGGACCATGAGGCTTTGAATGGTCCCAGAATCATAGAATCAGAATAATTGAATCATAGAATAATCGAATCATAGAATCATAGAATCATAGAATCACAGAATGGTTTGGGCTGGAAGGGACCTCAAAGCCCATTGAGTTCCAACCCCCCTGCCATGGGCAGGGACACCCTCCACTAGCCCAGGTTGCCCAAAGCCCCATCCAACCTGGCCTTGAACACTGCCAGGGAGCCAGGGGCAGCCACAGCTTCTCTGGGCACCCTGTGCCAGGGCCTCAGCACCCTCACAGGGAAGGATTTCTTTCTAAGATCTAATGTATGTACATATCTGTACATTTTCTCATGTTGATTTTTTGGTCTTATATTATCATTCAGAGAAAGTTACATTTAAGCAAATATTTATCCAGTATTCTTTGCTGGTGCAGTTTTAATGCTGCTTCTCCTCTGGGAGACAATTCTACTGTGTTACAAGAAGAACCTTGCAGATCTATCTCTTTACAAAGGAAGTCATTCATGAAAGACCAAGTGCGTCTCAAAGAGTGAATGCTAAAGAGTTTGTTCATCTAATTTAGAATTTTTTCAGTAAAGGCATATTATACTTACCCAAACAAAATCTGCATCTGGATTGATAAGATTATCAGACCAAAGATGTAGGTTTAATGAAATAGTAGTTTTGTATTCATATAATATTTTAATCTAAAGATTCCAAAGGCATTAGGATATTGCAAGTTTTATACCTATAGTGTCTGTGTAGAAATAAGGATATTGAATGGGAAGTTTGCGTAGATTTCTCAAATAAATAAATCTTGGTGACAAGGCACAGAATCTGGGCATGCATCATGGTCAATCTGTTTCTATTTTACCTAGCAATAACCTGAAGGTTGTGAGAATACGAAGTATTCTAGAGGAGATGACCATTTACTACAAAAATCATGGATGTATAATATTTCTTGCTGGTTTTGTTTTTTTTTTCTCCCCTGCCAGACGAATAGATCAATTTATGTGACAGTATAAGTAAACCTCTGTATTGCTGCACGTTACTTATAAAAGATGCCAGAAAATTTGTTTCAATCTCGATTCTTTCAGTAATTCTGCAGCTGCTTTAGTTTGAAATGCCATGTGCAATCAACAAAGCATATATTTATCTATGAAGTGAAGTTTCATCTAATTATCTACCAGCCCATTTTGAATAGCAAAAAGGAAGCTCTTTCTATGCCTGAAAAGAATTGATTTATGCTTTCAATTAAAAATAATTATTTCAAACCGTCTATGATTCTGCAGGCTCTGTGTGTGTGTGCAAGCATGCGTGTGTGTGTCTAGTACAAATGAACAGATCTTGAAATGCTGCATCTTGGCAGTTTGAAATATTATTCTTTTTCCAACTATAAGAACAATCTATCCTAGCAAGTAAAATAACACTGAGGTTCACAGCCTGCAGAGTTTTTCTTGCATAAATGGTAATAACACGTAAAAAAGTCAGTTCAGTGAGAATTTATTAAAATGTAGTAAAATTTTTACCAAAAATAAATAAAGTTGTCACTGTAAATGTCTGTGGCTCCAGCAGTGCTTTACAAGATAAAGCATCTGTAGAGTTATTGAAAATATTAGTACTTTAACACACATTACAAACACTTGATTCTTATTTCACTAAACCTCTTATATTCCTTGAGGTTTGGTTTGGAGGGGTTTTTTTGACTCTTGTCTGTTTCTACAGAAAACCTATTATGACACAAATCTAGATTTCCTTGTAGTAAGAATCTGTCAAATGCAAATAAAGTCATGCTCTATTCTGCTATGTGTAATACAGAAATCATTGTTTCATCACCCTATAGACTTTATTTCTGACCTTCTGGGATATTTCCAATGTTTCCAAAGAATACACTGTAATTGAGGAAGGGGAAGGTCCTGATGGCAGTTGTGAGGTTTTTTTTGGTGGTTGGGTATCGGGAGGTGGATGTTGGTGGTTGGTTTGTTTTTTAATCCTAGTTTTCTGTTTAGTTTGATGGTGTACTTATTTTTGAAAAGGTTACGCTTGCTGGAAAAAATGAAAACTGGTTTACAGCTTATCTAGACACTTGGTTGAAAACTTTGGATTTTTTTTTAGTAGAATGAGAGAGGCAAAAATATTATTCTTCCCATTTCTCATTATACTAAGGAGATGTATAGGACTGCAATTACTTCTCTAACACATTTATTTTAAATGACACTAATGAATTTGTACTTGTAACTCATATATTTAGAATAACTCCTGTTATTGTCTGTGAAGTGTTCTCCTTTCTTTTTGTGCTGATCTTGCACGGCATCTGTTTCGCTGATTTTGATTCAGAGGATGGCAGTTGCCTATGTCATCTGATCTCCTATGTTGCAGGGACCAAAGAAAGGAAAATTTCGGAATTTCTTTTTTTTCACTGTTTGACCTGTCAGAATTTAAATATAAGTAAATAGCTAAGCAGCAACCTATTTCATTATAATGCCTATTATATTACACAATGCAAGCTGTATGTATTGACAGGTACATTGTGTAGGCCTTCATAGTTGAACAGCATTATTCAAACGAAATAGCAGTGGTTTAATAACAATCTGACCTACATGATGACAAA
Source organism: Aramus guarauna (assembly GCA_013400195.1). NCBI lineage: Eukaryota > Metazoa > Chordata > Aves > Gruiformes > Aramidae > Aramus > Aramus guarauna. The sequence goes on from VXBL01010357.1 coordinate 14,537, forward strand.
TGACCCTGGTCTATAATGCACTTTAAGTTTGATTTTGAATCTGTGACACCATGTAGTGAAAGAATTTGTAGGGAAGTGTGCAACAATAAAGCTGTTCCTGTGACCTCAAAAAAGGCAGCATAATCGGTCTGTATAGCGTAGCAACTGCTGAAGCCTATGACAAAGGTCTGTTGTGGTGTTGATGTCTTACTGTGACCACCATGTCAAGTTAAGATGTAGAAGCTCACACTAATTGTTGTGATAATTTTTTTTTGTACATTAGTTTTCTGCTAAAATATTCTGCTAGAATATTGTTTTAATGATTTATGCATTGTCTGTCTTCAGCTTAATAAGGCTGAAAGACATTGTTCATCAGCTTAGTATTTTTCATCAGGTGAGTGAATATTAAAATTGCTGATGCCTCAACAAGGCAATACAATATCACATGATATTGTATGTTAGCAACTGTTTGTTGCTAAGGTTTTGAATGAAAGGACTTGATTTTGTAATGTTACAATGACAGATAGATTTTACCATCATACATATCAGTAAGGCTAAAAGCTTGCAAAATTAAATAGAAAAAAAAACCAACAAAAAAAACCCCTGACATATTTCTGTAACAGAAATATTACATTTAATAAAATTTTGTAAAAACTGTAGTTCTGTGTCCTTTTCTCTCCATAGAAATAGATTTTTACAGTAGATAAAGTGGGACAATCCAGATTCTGTCCTGATTAATTTCAAGAGCTTTTTATAAAAACTTTTACCAATGGTTAAACAGAAATCCAGATTTCTCCAGACTTATTTTCATAAACCAGAATTGTCTGAGATTTTTCTATCCACAGTGAATTCTTGAGAGGAATTCTGTTTCCATGTGACTCTCTTCAGATTGGATTGCCTAATCTATTTACCTCAGTTCAGTTTTTTTTCTTTTTAACACCTTTGGAGATATCGAGTAGAAGATTATTTATAGGTAAAACTATGCAAGGGTGACTGGAAGAGACATTACCATCAGCTGAATATTTTGGGTGGTGCCAAAATGATTTGGAATGTTTCATTTTTTTCTTATGTGTGTCTTTAATGTTTCTACACCAGCTTTTGTGAATTACATTAATTGGCCATTTACAAGCAGTGAACTTTTTTGAGTGATAATACTGAGATTATAATACTTGATATTAATTTTTAGACTCTACATTTCCATTGTTTTCCCATGTCTAATTAAAGGGCAAGAGCAGCCTACTCATTGGCAGAAAAATGTGACTATATGATTGTATGGAAGATGAGTAGAGAGTATGAACAAAATCAGTGCCATTCTGGTTTTTTTTTGAAAGACAGAGAGAAATGCATCCTTCATCTGTAGAAAACTGAGATGTATGATACATGTTAACTCCTTGGTTTGGTTTACAAAATAGGATTTATTTTTCTATAAGAAATACTGAAGTATGTAACATATCTCTATCAGCAAGCTGGCAGCATTTCAGAGAGAAATGAAGCAGGATCTACTCATGTATCTGAGCTGATAGAGCAGTTTAGCAGACAGAGTACCTAATTCAATAGCTAGGGGAAATGGTTTAAGCAGTGTTAAAACCCTTTTCCTGCTATGCTTGCTGAAAAGATATTGCTACTTCTGTGTGGTCTCATCCCTTGAAGAGAAGGATCAGAAGGTGAACTAGGGAATCCTGTATCTGACACTCTGATCCTCTTTTTCCCTCTAGCATTATTAGAGTGAAATGAAGAGAAAGGACACCAGAAACTGTTCTACAGTGGTTTTTGAAGACCTGAGGGACTGAGACAGTCACTCTCCTTTTTTTTTTTTTGCTAGTCATAATGTTTTATCTGCATCATCTTAAGATACTTTTCTTCCATCAGTACAAGACAGCTTAATTATGGTAGAAAATGAAAAACAGAAATAAAGTGCAATTGCATGCAAAATACCCTCAAAATTACCTCAGAAATGAAGTGTGCACTTCCTATATTAAGTTTCAAACCTTTGATTGAAGTTTGTAGGCACATCAGTTAAAAAGGCAAAAGAATAATTATGATATCTGTCATGGTCTAGAAAGTTTTCTTCAGAAATACTATCTAACCTTCATTTAAACAAATACTCTACTGATGAAAAGTCTGCAGGCTCTTGATAAGATATGACTCCATTAAAACTTATGGTGTTCTTCTAGTTCAACTCTAAATAGAGTCCATTTTCAGAAAAAGAAAAAAAAAAAAAAAGAAAAATTCCATGCCATTGCTAGCATAGGGATTGTGACTGACTAAACTCCAAGGGGTGGAATGTGACTGCCCAATACATCCTTAAATTGGAATAAGGCTCAGGGGAGCTGGGCAAGAGCAACAAACCTGTGAAACTCAGGGTATATTTAGGGTGTGACTGAACACAGCTGTCGCAACAAAACTGACATTATCTCAAAACAAAGGGGACCAGAAGGTGGCCAGACGAGCACGGGAGGAGTGAACATCAACTATCTTCAGGTAAGTAAATCTGATATTAAATGTTACAAATTCCACTCATGGAATACTTAAAAGAACCTCATCAGAAAGTATTGGACTCAGATAGGATTTTTTACTGTCATGTTTCCATTTCTGTTATAGGTACCTGAAGATTAAGTATCATTTTCACTCACATATGTCATGGTCACAGATTCACAGATTGGAAGGAGTTGGAAAGGACCTCAGGGGATCATCTGGTCCAACCCCCCTGCTAGAGCAGGATCACCCAGAGCAGGTTGCACAGGATGGCATCCAGGCGGGTTTTGAATATCTCCAGAGAAGGAGACTCCACAACCTCTCTGGGCAGCCTGTTCCAGTGCTCGGTCACCCTCAGAGTGAAGAAGTTTTTCCTCATGTTCAGATGGAACTTCCTGTGTTCCAGTTTGTGCCCATTGCCCCTTGTCCTGTCGTTGGCACAACTGAGAAGAGTCTGGCCCCATCCTCTTGACACCCACTCTTTAGATATTTATAAGCATTGATAAGATCCCCTCTGTCTTCTCTTCAGGCTCAACAGACCCGGGTCTCTCAGTCCTTCCTCATACCAGAGATGCTCCAGTCCCCCAATTATCCTCGTAGCCCAATTTCAACAAATGGAGTGTCCTGAGTTTTTTCTTCAGTGCATAATTTTGGCAGAGGTAGTTTCTTCTTCATACTCATTCGTCTGATTACTTAATGTGTCTTAATGGGGTGAAAGAATAAGCTTGTTTTATTACTATACTATTGACCTATAGTACATTGTAATGTAGTCATCCCTTTATTCAGTTAAACATTGTGCTTGTTTCTTGATAGTCTAAAAATAATTATCTTCAAAGCAGGAAAATGAATTTCTTATACAACAAAACAAGTATCTAATTAGGTAGAAAATACTATTTATGAGCTTTAACTTCTCTTTCTTAGAGTCTTTTAATAGATTTTAGAACATATTCTGGTTGGCTGATAGTTGAAAGTACTGCTTCCTTTCTGTTGTTAAGCCGTAATGTTACTGATATGCCTTCTCTCCTGCTTTTTAAGTGTATTAATACTGATACCCTACATTCCTTCTACCAGTTTTTAAATGTGATTTCTACTACAGTTTTCATTCTTAAAGAATATTCATATCTCCATTCTGATGTTTTTCTGGTAACAAACAATGCTGTTTAGGAAACAATAGCTTCTTCATGCTAAACAATGAGCTGTTTGAATTAATTCTGGTTTCAAAGACTAAGTAGAAAATACTAGTATTTGCCACAAGCTAGTTCTGTTTTGTTTTAAAGTAGGCTATCTTGATCTCTTTATTCTTCTAAGAGACCAGGAAATATTAACATATCCCACTACAAAATACTGGCTAAAAGTGAAATGTTAATTGGTAGTATGAGGCAATCAAAATATTTATTACTGCTATGAAATCACATTTTCATAATTTTAATTTTAATCACTCACTCTGTAAATAGTTGATATTCTCATAATTTTATTATTTCAAGTTAATGAAAATGTATGAAAAGAAAACATTTTACATTTTATCAAACACTGAAAACATCATGCCTTTGGCAAATGTTTGCCTTTCTTTCCACTTCAGAGTAGATAGTGGAAAGAGGGATGTGGGACTTTATGAATGAAAGTCTATGGGAATTACCAACAACAACAACACAAGAAACTCTGTGATCAGTTAGCTTCTGAACAGAAAAGCAGTTTCCCTGTAGTATAAATGTAAATGTGTACTATTGATTTCTGCATGAAAAAAACCCAGGATTGTGACTTCATCACAAACGTGTTGTTACACTTTTGAACTTCCAATATCTTTCATGGACATTTTCAAACATTTGCAGAACCTTGAACTGAAGCAGGTTTTGTTAAAATCCGTTGCTGTGCTTGATAGTATGTGTATGTTCCCCTCTTCTCATATCCTTCTAATGTTTGCTAGTGCAATGTTAAAAATCTCATAACCTTTATAAGCTGGTAATTAATCGTGACCTTCAAAGGCAAAAATAATGTAGCTGACAGGTGTATTGTCTGTAAAGATGGAGATTAAGAAAGTTTCTACCACCCTCGGGGAGAGAAAGAATCAGGGAACAGAAGAGTTCAGTTCTGAGCATGAAAGAGGAGATTTGGGAATTCTTTTGTTTTTCTTAGTAAGAATGAGTTCAAGAAAGAAATGTTGGTGGGGGAGGGAGGGAGTAAGGTTTGTAGGTCATTCATCTTAAAGGTGGAAGTCTGTGGGAATTGGCAACAAGAGTCAAAAAAAGAAGAGTTGTAGAACCCTGACCCAAAGGAACAGACCAAAGAGCTTTAAATGAAATAGGCTTGTGATGTTTTTTGTAAGCTGAAACAGCTAGAAGATACATAAATCTGAGACTTCTATGAATTTTAATAGCCTTTTGAAAATGCTACTGTAGAGTGTTTGTGGGCATAAAAGTAATTTCACATTCAAGATCACTTTAAAATCATCTAAATACCTGCCCAAGAAAATGTGTGTTGTTCCTGACCAGGACTAATACTTGTTGCCATTTTCAATGGGTGACTCTGAAAACTGTCTCAAAATTCAGATGTTGATTTAGTTTTGAGTCTTTATTTGTGTGAAAGATTAACAGTGCACTGAAGATTTCTGCAAGCTCTTGTTTTTATGGAAAGTCTTGGCTCAGCAGTAAACAAATTGGAATGTTAGCGTTCTGAATTCTCCAGTCCTCATGATAAATGTTCAAAATTTATTGACTGTGAATGTATGAATGCTAAGGATTGAATTTAGGGAAAAAACTAACTGGACTCTGAAATGAGTGCAGATGTAGGTGACCGAAATGGTATTTTTATACATAGACATGCACACGTTAGTCACATACACTTTTCCCTTCTAATATTTCTGATAACCTGAACAAGCCTGGGTGATCTTGAAAGACCAGTATGTAGACACTGAGGATGTTGTAATCCCTACCAGCATTTATTTTTTGACTATTATATTTTTCTCTTCTCTTCTCTTCTCTTCTCTTCTCTTCTCTTCTCTTCTCTTCTCTGTGTAGGGGATATCTAAGTAGGAATGCTGAGGAAAGAAGATACAGAGGGAAAGCAAGAATAAAGTACATTGAGGGGGTCCAGTCTGCCCCATGGGTAACGATTGAATTTTATTCTCAAAGTGCAAATGTAATTTTGTTAAATATGACCTATTCTCGTACATACAAGAAAATCCTTTTTAATTTGTTGATAGTTTTTTGCCATCCAGAGGGACCTGGACAGGCTTGAGAGGTGGGACTGTGCAAACCACATGAAGTTCAACAAGGCCAAGTGCAAGGTCCTGAACGTGAGTCGGTGCAATCCCAAGCACAACTACAGGCTGGGTGGAGAACGGATTGAGAACCACCTTGAGGAGAAGGACTTGGGGGTGTTGACTGATGAGAAGCTCAACATGAGCCAGCACTGTGCTCTTGCAGCCCAGAAAGCCAACCATGTCCTGGGCTGCATCCCCAGCAGCGTGACCAGCAGGTCGAGGGAGGGGATTCTGCCCCTCTACTCCACTCTGGTGAGACCCCATGTGCAGTACTGCATCCAGCTCTGGGGTCCCCAGGACAAGACAGACATGGAGCTGTTGAAGAGAGTCTGACCTCTGCTATGAGGACAGGCTGAGAGAGTTGGGGTGGTTCAGCCTGGAGAAGAGAACAGGAGATCTAATCGTGGCCTTCCAGTACCTGAAGGGGCTACAGGAAAGATGGTGAGGGACTGCTCATCAGGGAGTGCAGTGACAGGACAAGGGGTAATGGGTTTAAGCTAAAAGAGGGCAGATTTACTTTAGAAGTTAGGAAGAAATTCTTCCCTGTGAGGGTGGTGAGATACTGGCATAGGTTGCCCAGAGAAGCTGTGGCTGCCCCTGGCTCCCTGGCAGTGTTCAAGGCCAAGCTGGATGGGGCTTTGGGCAACCTGGGCTAGTGGGGGGTGTCCCTGCCCATGGCAGGGGGTTGGAACTAGATGGGCTTTGAGGTCCCTTCCAACCCAAACCATTCTGTGATACTGTGATTCTATGATCACCATGAAAAAAGACTATAAAAATCTTCACATATCTTAAGGTAAACACTACTGGATCTAGGTTGTAGGCAAGTTGATTAATTACTGCTTTTCCATCCAATGCTGGATAGGATTTAGCAAAACCTCTGCCTCCTGGTGTCTCAGTTGCTCATCTGTCTATTAAAATTGAACAGAGCCAGAGAGAATTTCAATGGTACTAGATTTTTTCCTGTAAAGTTCTTAAAGAGATTAAATTCAAACCCTTCAATCCAGCCAAAGTTTGTCTCAGTTATATTTTATGGCTTGAATTTGCTCTCATTCTCTTTGAATAACAAGTCTGAACTGTAAACTCAAATTTTTTTTTCAAGATGAACTGTAACAGCTAAAAATAAATTTCTTTTAACACAAATTTCTTCTTTAGTTACACTCATGCAATGGTTAAATCATTAGAACATTGTGCTACTTTTGTATTTTCATTTGCTGTTACATGGTAAGTGGCAAAGTTCCCAACTGATGGAAACTTGTCAAACAATTTTTTTGACCATGCACAACATGGAAAAAAAAAATCTACTGTTAATTCAATTTATATGTATTGGTTCTACACTGATAGTAGGAGAGGAAAGCAGTAAACTTTTACCTTTGTCTCAAAGCTCAGAGTATGTAACTGAATATGTAGATGGTGCATTTGCAAGAAAGCTGCTCATATTTCTGCAAAGTGACACTTTCCACAAGTGCTGCATTTTGCAGTCGTTGACTCATTATGCACAGAACGAACAGTACTATGAGTTTTTATGAAGGTATTACATCTGAAAATACAGACTGTAGATTCTCTGTGCATTATGAATAGCAGTGCCTTAAAATGTCCCATGTGTTTGAGAATACACATATGTGGTTTTAATTCAGATGAACTAATACAATGTAATGTATGTGTTGACAATCTCATTACATCAATTGTAAATAATATCTACAAAGGACATTGCAAAAGGAGCATGTTGAGCTGCCTGCTTTGTATCTGAAATTGCTCCTAAGAGATGATGAGTTAGAAAAACAGGTATTTTAGATGTGGGGTGATCTGCAGTCTAAATGAGCTGCCTGTTTAGTGTTTCTAATCTGGATTAAAACCTGTAAGACTTATACTGCCTAGCTCTAGGGGTGCTGAGTAGTCCTGTTCTTTGTTGGAGTGCCCCCAAGCTTTGGAACCAGCTCTCTCTCTTGGTCTGAAAGCCAGGAATGTGTGATTTCACTGGATAAGTAGATACCTTCACCAAGCTGAAAGCATGTTCTGGAGTGTGTCTCATGGTTTCCTGTATGTTTCTCTATGTTTCCTGCAGAATCATAGAAAACAGTCTCTGAAAATAGTATACTGGCTTTTATTTCTTTTGAAAACTTTAAAGTTCCTGAACTTTTTACTTTTTTTTTCCTTGCTAACTGTACAAGACAATCAATATTGTTATTATTGCCTAATGAATGCTTGAAACAAGAATGAGGACATGAAAAATCTGGTCTTTTAACCTTCTCCCTTTGCTTAAACAATATTAAAAAATAATGCTTTAGTTCTGCTACTAGACATGCTGTCATGTTTATTGGAGCATATGGGATTATGTAAAAATCTTCAAGTTCAGCTCTGTATTTTGGTGTAGGCTGGACTAAATCTGTCATACTCCTTTCTAATTCTAATGGTTTGATCACTAATATTTTAAATATTGCATTTCTATATTTTGCTTTTTAATATTGAGAAAGGCTATTAAGGCTCCAATGAATCAATATCAAAATTAAATATTAAGAAGTCATTCAATAGGAATGAGGAGCTTTAATTCTGCAAGTACTAGTAATTGTCTAATGTAACAACAAATATACCTAGTTGCAGAGGTAAAAGGAACTGATTTCAATATATATTGTGCTGCAAAATGAGCTAGAATGTGCCCCATAAAGTGAAATATATGCAATTGTATTAACATAGTAGGTGTTAAACACTTTAAGAAATATAAATGCTGCAAGGGGATGTCTAGAGAAAAGTTCTAGGAGCATTTGAAGTTCTATGGAAAACTGAACTTTAACTGAGTTTATAGTCTCAATGCTAGATACATATTTTACCATGGTAACATGGATTACACAAAACACTGCAACACCTAAATATGTTAGAAATGTAATTTTCTTTGTCAGGATAACTATAATCTTAGTTTATATTTCATATTTCTTACTATCTCATTTCTCATTTCTACTCTGTATCTCAGAAGTGTGAAATCTCACAAATTAGTTTGGGTTTAAATATCACTTTTCATTGAAGAATGAAACCCATAGCATTCAAATTTTTCTATATAATTTGCTCTGGAGCTCTAATCTGAGATCCTAATCTGTCTTTTTAACTGATAGGTCAATGAAGAGAACTTTAAACACTTCAGAAGTATTGTTTCTTATAATAAATGTATCATATGATAGAGCCTGTGGTGGTTCAAACACTACATTTTTCCTCTCCTCTGCACTAAACTCTTAGAAGTTGCAAAAATTCCACCACGTGTGTTTTCAGAATTTTTGCTTTTTTAAAAGTCTAAACTACAATGGTTAAATAAATAGAATAATTTGAACTTTTTCCCCAAGATGCTAAGATACTCATCTTTTCATTCAGGACAGAGCCAAGCCCTTGAAACTTTCACTAACATGAAAATGCAAACATTTCCATTGTAGCATTCAATAATAACTAAGAAAGCTTGTTCTTGGCTGTCACTGCATGTTGCTCATTAACTCTGCTGACTGTGGTAATGTAAGAATAAGAGCTTGACAGAAGGTCTGGGCTCAGCTCCTGATTCTTTATTGTTTGAGGTTATCCAATTTATTGAATTCTCTTATTTCTTAGTGATGCAATATATTTTTTAAAAGTCTTCTCCTGCACCTCTGGTGTCTGCACAGTGCCCACCTTAGCCTGCACATGCTTAACATCCTGAGGCACTTGCACATCTCTTGAACCAAATCTTGCATTTTACTTTTTTTTTTTTTTTGGTATTCTTCTAACAAAGGTAAAAAAGAGTCTGATGAGTATATTTGTCAAACTGAGCCTGCAAAAGGAAATTGTATGTCAGATACTGCTCTTACTTACACTGACTCTTTAAAAGATCATTAAAAAAAGTAATTTAAAAGGTCAGAATCAGATCTGTAAGATCTAGTTGGAAATTCAGACTCTTATGTTCACCTCAGTACAGACATCATTAACTAGGAAATTATTGCTAAAAGTTGATGATGAAAAATCTAGCTATGTGAATGCTGATATATATCCCAGATTTCAGACAGTTTCTTTTAACCTGAATGTCTCAGAGTTTTCACTTATGTATCTCTCAGGGTTTTTATTTAGGTATCCTGGATCACTCCACGAAGTTGAGATGCTCTGCCAGACAGCCTGACTGGTCATCTGGGGAAATTGAGCCAGACGTGAGAAGAGCACAACAGAGGTACAAGCACACGGGATATGGGGGTGGTGAAGTGCTGCTTTCTGACCGAAAAGACAGTGCAGCTAGCCACAAGCACACAGCACAAAGGAACAACAAGATAAACAGTGTTGTAATCCTTTTGGGTTTGAAAGTTAGAATAGAAAATACATTTCTGTGGTTAAGAACTGGATTAGGATGAGATCAGGTCCTGGATTTCAGAAAGTAAGATTCCTTCGCTTCCCATTTCTGCCTTCTTAAAACAAAAGTCTGACTGGGAAAGACAAGGGAATGTGAGAATTATCCACACAGGTATCAAAAAACAGGTGTTTTCCTAAAATATGAGCTTTTCTTGCAATGCAAGAGGGAAATGTTCTAACAGCCTGTAATGAAACATGAAATTAAACAAACACATACACATGAAAACCGTTTGTTTAAGAGTCTGTTTTTCTAGTTTTGTTGAACAAATTCTTGAACTGAAATAGGATGTTGTTTTGATTGTCACGGGTTCTCGAGGGAGTCAACCTGACAACTGAAGTAAAACCAGGGAAGTTTTTCACTGCAGAAAAAGTTCATGTGATGTATTAACTATAGGCATAGCTCTAAAAATGGATGACTTTCATTTTTTACCACTCCTTATGTCTTAAATAGACCTCTGGGGTTAATATCTCAGCTGCAACACCCAGAAGCTGCATAAAAACTGAGGGAATAACATCTTCGGTGCAGGTTCTTGTTCTAATCATGTCCCAGCTCTGCATCAGAGTGAGATAAAATGATCAACAGCTCCTCTCATGATGTTCAGATAAAGGAAAGAAGAGTCTGTGTGTCCATTTGGAGGAATGGCACCATTCACATAAGGACAGAGAGATCAGAAGGACAGTGCTACTGCCATGATTAGGCATGAGCACTAAGGATGTTTCTCCTCTCTATGAAACTAGATGGGTCTGCAATAGAAAATTATAGGGTAACTTAAAAGGGAACAATGTCATTGGCTAGCTGACCCAAAGCTGCATTTATTGTCTTATTAATTAGGATTTACTACTATATCTGCCACTCTTTTTCTTTCCATCACTAATGTCTACGTCAGTGCTGAATTCATCAAGACTTCTAGGTATGTTTCTTCAGGGAATTCTTTGGTTGGTATCAAGCTAGCATTCTGGTGAAGTGGAAATGAATTATAACTTCTGTAGTTGCCTCCTTTTTCAACAAAAAGAAGTCTTTTGGCTTTCAGTTCTTAGTTAACATACAGAATATGTTGATATGCAAACTAAAATCCCCTTAGGAAAATTAGTGATCTTTCTGGATATCCTCAGACAAGAAACAAGAAAATACAGGTTAAGCACAGGCTAAGATCAGCTACGTTTTGCTTACTTGTAGTTTTCAGTTTGAATACAGAAAGAAAATTCAGTAAAGTAAAAAGGCATGCTGCACCATTAAATTCTATTAATCTTTCATAGCATTACAGAATCATAGACTATTTAAGGTTGGAAAAGACCTCTAGGATCATGAAGTCCAACCTTCAACTGAACACCACCCTGTCTACTAAACCATGCCCCAAAGTGCCACATCTACATGTTTTTTGAACACCTCCAGGGATGGTGAGTCCACCACCTTTCTGGGCACCTTGTTCCAAAGCCTGACTGCTCTTTTGATGAAGAAATTTTTCCTAATATGCAATCTAAACCTTCCCTGACATAACTTAAAGCCATTTCATCTTATCCTTTCACTAGTTAATTGGGAGAAAAGACCAACATCCCCCTACCACACTTTCAGGTAGTTGTAGAGAGCGATAATGTTCCCAGTTCCCTCAGCTGCTCCTCATGCTCTGGACCCTTCACCAGCTTCATTGCCCTTCTCTGGACACTCTCCAGCAGCTCAATCATAGAATCACAGAATGATTTGAGTTGGAAGGGACCTCAAAGACCATCTAGTTCCAACCCTCCTCCCATAGGCAGGGCACCCTCTGCTAGACCACATTGCCAAAAGGCCCATCCAACCTGGCCTTAAACTCTTCCAGGGATCCAGGGACAGCCAAAGCTTCTTTAGGCAACCTGTTACAGAGCATTACCACTCTAACAATAAAGAATTTCTTTCTAACATCTAATCTAAATCAACCCTGGAAAGCTGCAATTAGAACTCCCCAGAGCCTTCTTTTCTCCAGGCTGAACAATCTCAGGTCTCTCAGCCTGTCCTCATAGGAGAGCTGCTCCTATGAATATTAATGATATATTCTTATTGGAAGGTATGGGATTCCCATTACCTAAAATGTTTTCAAATTTAGCCTGCAGATTCTCATTTGGTTCTTTCATCTACAAATTGTTTCTATATTTGCCCACCTTTTTTGCTTATATCACTCTGATTGCATAAAATAGTCAAGGTGTACTTGCTTTTGAAAACATAGATTTTAAATGAAACTTTCCCCCTAAGTTTAAGCAGGTTTTATGATAATGTGACACCCAGCATTTGGCTAGGCTATAAGGTATTTGAGAGTTTATTTTACTACTTCTGTTTCTTGTCTATATGCCCAACAATTTGGATGACCTTTTCAAAAAATAGCACAGCCGAATGTCTTGAAGGTTCAAACAGTGAATTGATGTTATATTTTGACCTGTCTTGCTGTTAGCTGAAACATATATACAACACACTACTGGAGAGCACACTCTAATGTGCTTGCATGTGAATATGAATACCAATTGCCACCCATATTGTGAACCAAATTTTGCCATCTGGTATAAGTACACAACTTTACTGAACTGAATAGGGGAAAGAGTGTGTGTATGCCAGACAAAAGAAGAAGTACTAATTAATATTCATTAACATTCATTGCTTCTTCGTTTGCATGTTGTTTGCAAATGGCTTGTTAAATTCACTACTAGGAGTTATTTACAAATATTCATTAATTTCTATGTGTAATTTTCTCTTTCATGTCTAGTGCACAAAGAAGTTCCTATAAATATTCATAATTCAGAATGTGTTGACTGGTTGCATAAGTCATATGATGTTACTTCTGCTTTTGGCTGGTTAATTTATGTAAATAGCAAGTACAAGAAGAATGGCAAATTTTGAATGTTAGAACTAAATGTGAAGCTTGAAATGAGCATGTGGGGAATTGACTTTATGCAAACACGTATTGAAAAAGACAGAACAGAATTTTCAAGAGCATATATGTGATTTGGAGTATTTTTCCAGGAATGTCAATGGGCTATGTCCCAAATTTCATATGGGAACTTGAAAACTCATTTGAATATTTATGGGACAGAATATATAATATTTGAATTTCAAAGAAAACTTCTGATTTTTCCAAAAAGTACCTCTCAAATTACTATTGAATCTTTACTCTTTAAAAAGGAAATGTTTTAAGATGTTAATAGCAATCTGTGAAGTAGAAGTATAATGTCATAAAAGTTGGTAAGTAATTATAATGAAACAAAGGTTTTTTAAATAGGTCTTTCTTTACCCTTGCTGACTATTCGGTACTCTGTTAAAATAATTGTCAAATAATATCTTTAATAAATACTGAAGATACTAGAACCGAGACATTAAAATTCTTTGTGTGCTTGCTCTAAATATTAGTGCTGGAGTACTTTACTCTGAAATAAAACAGGGCAGTCCAGTGGTTGTTAAGTCTCTAATCTCTTACATTGTTTCTCAGCAGAAAACTTTTACCAGGATTGACCAGCTCTTCCTCTTGCCCTTTTAGTCTTACATTTCCCAACTAAGAATTTAATACTATCTGAACATCTAGCCTTATCCACTTCCCCACTGTGCAATTGTGAAAAGATCTCTCATTTCGGGGAGGATGATGACACATGGCACCCCTCCGAAGAGTAATGCGCAGGTCAATGTGCAGGAAAGTCCATTCAGAAATACCAATGCTTGCTTCTGCATTGGATCTCGAGGTGTACTTCACAGACCAGTGTCAACAGGAAAAAAAAAAAAAAAAAAAAAAAAAAAAAAAAAAAAAAAAAAAAAAAAAAGAAAAAAAAAAGGAAGGAAAGAGATCAAAGTTTAAATCACTTTCTTGCTGAGTGCTTAGAGCATTTGTCAGGATAATAAAAGATCTGGACATTTACAAATGCATACAAAGAAATACAGCTTAGGACTTCCCCATCCTATGTAAGGCTACTCACCTGTAGGCTACTAGGTAAAAAACCGGTGCCTAATTCACTTCTTCACAGGCTTTTCAATGTCCTAGAAGGAAATTTTAGTTAAAGGCAGCAAGAAACTTCAATCCAAATTTTATTTTAATCTTTTTAAATGTCAAACTATATAAAACTTTTTTTATTATGGGGGAGGTGTTTCCAGTTTAAATGCTGAGTTCAAAAATTGTCTGCATAGTCCTTTTTAAATCTTTGGTTTTATTCTTCAGCATAGGGGCTTGTGTCTTTGCTGTATTGCTTAAAATTTGGGAAAAATTGTTCCTCAAGATAATTTCTCTCAAAAGTTTGTTATCACTGGTAAACCCAAACATTTTCACATCATTTTCACATACCAGGACAGGCTTGGAAGTTCTGATTCTTTTTGTTCTTGTGTGGACCTACCAGCATTTGTCTTGTC
>VXBL01010357.1:33886-53576 GCA_013400195.1 Aramus guarauna
TAAATTTTGAGAAAGTTACTTGAATAAAAATTGGCTTCAGATTCTGAGATTATCAGATAGGTAGACTATTTCAAGAATAGATTTTTTGTTTGTTTATTTTAAGTCTTCAGAAAGATTTTTAAAATGGCTGATATAGTGTTTGGCAGGAAAATTGTCATTTGTTTTTCCACTAATGTGTTTTTTCCTTTGCAATGTAGTTATTTCTCTGATACATTAGCCAAATAGGTTTGGAGTATTGTGTAGATATTTTTACATCATTAATAATAGTGGTGTTGTTATGCAAAGGGCATTGTAGTTTACAGTTTTCATGTTCTTTTCAAAGGTTAATGCCAGTACTGCTTTATACACTGTAATTTAAAAGACAGAATAAAAACTTCTATACGATGATTTTTTCTGTGTGTTGAAAAACAGACTTCTGTTGAGCCTCCAATAACAGCGTTACAGAGGATGAGTCATTCCACTTGTGTGTTGAAGGAAGCTGAGTCTTGGTTGATTTGGCAGTCCTTCTTGGCTGGCTGGAGCCCACTTTGGTGGTGTCTAACAGAGTGGGTGTCTCCCCAGCCCCACAGAGTCCTGGTCAGAGGACCAGACACAAACCAGCACAGAGCAGTATCTGTACTTGAACCTGCGTAAATGAAATGAAATAAATAAATAAATAAATAAATAATGCAGCTTGCTCACGGTCAATTGTCTTTCTTATCCTCCTTTTCCCATTTTCCCATTCTTGTTGCTAAACCAACCAGCTTGACCAGCTTGAACCTTTCCTTTCTAAAATCTTGTCTCCTCCCAAATAAACAACCTACACCTAATTACTCTTTCCCCATTGGGCTTTGTTTTACTATATCTATACCCAGATTTGGTATTTCTGATACCTTTACCAGGCTTTTATATTACTGTATGATATGACATGACATCATGACACAACACGACACTACTTGACATGACATGACATGACATACCAGCCTTATTAGGTGTTATTGGTAGGTACACATAGCTGTTGTGAATTTTGTGAGAGCTGTCTCACCCAAAGCTCCCAACATTTACCCCCAATTATCTGGGAAGTTTAGTGGTGTCTCACGTAACTGACCCTTAATCACCTGTAAAATCCAGCCCTCCCTCACGTCTCTAGCTGTACCTTTGGCACAGATGTAAAAGGCTTCTCTGTCTTATTTGCTATATTTAGCAGTTTCTCATGTCTAGTAGTTTCCTCAGTTAGATAAACCTAACTGTTTGCATACCCTAACATTGGTGTTACTACTTCTCTTTTGAAGTGACTATACATGTACTATATATTTAAAATATTCTTTGGCTCTGTTGCTGTATTTTGATGTTAATGAGTGAAGCACACTTAATATTATTTATAGAAAAAATATTCATCTCTTTGTTTCTAAAATGGGAATCTCACCATGATCAGTGGATATTTCCTATGGTCCTTCTAAAATTAAGTATGATCTTGTCAGTGACATTCTTTATTGGGAATACCTCTTATATCTAAGAAGTTCCTGAACAATTGGTGCTAAAGTTTGTCTTTTATCAGTAATATTTACAAACTAATGTTTTTGCATCATTCTAGGACTTTCAGAAGAAATTCTTACAAATTAAATGTCTTGTGGTATTGTGCTTTTGTAGCAGTGGGAATGAGTGAAGGTCTTTCTTGAATAAGTTAACTCTGAGAAATACTCAGGAAAACATTTCTGGTTTTTAAACTCAGGGAAAACTTTCTATGAAAAAGGATCCTCAGAACCTCAGAACACTGCTTTTAAACCCCAAATGTTTCTGAATGATAAGGAGGTTGAGTAAGATTTTATATAGTATTTCTGCTTTTGTTCTCTTAGAACCATTAATGATACCTTAAGTAATCTTGTAAATAAGCCTATTTTAGTTACTTCTTGTGATGAACATGTAGCTCTTATCTGTACCTGAGGAATCAAATGGCATAATAAAACAAAAGATGGTCTTGGGAAAGTGTTGAAAGTTCACTGAATGGCAGTAAGGGAAGATGGAATGAGAAAACGTTACATTTATAACAGAATTTACAGGGTTAGCCTTATATAAAGAAGTCCATGCTAAAAACCTTTCGATATATAATTGGCACCAACCTCTGCATCATTGTCTGAGCCACACTGATGAAAGTTTAATTCCATAAAAATGGTGAGAGAGAGTGCCAATGCTTTGTACTTGTTTGAAAAAAAAACAAAAAAGTATTAACCCGTTTACTAGTCTGGTAAATGCATTTCTACTTGAAATAATCCCTCAAAGGCTCCCTTGAGCTCTCCAGAAACCTCTGAATTCCTCCATTCCCTCTGCAGGATCCAATTTCTGTCAATACTTACACTATTTTCTGAAACGCCATGACAATGTCAAAGTCTGTGAGACAGCTTGCACAAATAGTAGGATTTATTTTTTCAAAATGAAATCATTTGGCAGAAAACACATTCAAAAATAATTTATATGTATACCTGGCAGTCCAGATAATTGCTGGCTTCCTAGATAGAGAAACCTGCCAGTCTCAAGGCCATCTTGACTTTTTCTTGGTGATATATTGATCATTAAAGCTTTCAAACTTCTGCTCCGTTCCTAATCATATAGTTGGCTAGGGCAGTTCCAGGGTTCCCACCCATGTAATGCCTTTGAATGAGGTCAGATGAGGTCAAATGAATCAATCAGTGTTTCATCCCATGTGTTAAGGTTTTTGATGTTCTCCATTGCTGCAAATCTTCTTGGTTAATTATTGGGGGTGATTATCACCCTGTTATGGTTTATTTCTCATTAGAAATAACATTATTTTCCAGCCACATAAGATTAAGTGTTATGAAGTTTACACAGTAACAAAATAAGATTTGAATAAAAAACAAGATTTCTATGCCTATCAAAAAAAATTTCTTCCTCCTACCCTGACCCTTCCATCTCCTGAACTCCCTCTATCTTTATTCCAGCAATGTTTTGCAGAAAAACCTTTTGTTCACCTTTCCCTTTGTTGCCAGGCCTTTATGTATCTGTATATATGAGAAGCATATTGGGTGTGTAAATCAACATTTCACCAATACAGTGTTTGGTCAGAGGATGTGTACAGAGAAATACAGTAGCCTTCATTCTCAGTGTCCTGGCTAATGCACCTAGGCCTTGTAAAATCCAACTCAGACAGTATTTTTCAATTTCTGTCTTCAAAACCTGGTACTTCATTTGACTCTGCTTGGATGCTAGTCAGCTTAGAAGATCAAATTGACTGAATCCTCACTTGCACATTGACTAACCTAGGCAAGAGCTGTTAGACCAAACCGTGCTTGGTCACTTTCTTTAAGAAATTTAACTAAAATTTCTCTTGCCCAACCCACCCACTGATTTTGAGTAGTTATCAATTAGTGGTAACTTAAATTCTAGAGGTATTCTGAAAATGAAAATCAGAGTGGAAGTTTAATGATGGTTTTCTTGTTTGCATGGATTATATTTATTACTCCTGGAGCACAGGTTTTCATCAGCAACACAGTGCTAAACCAATCAATCACTGCTTTTATAATTTCTTAAGATGCATAGAAGGCTTTTGTGCAACTGTTGATGAAAATGGTTGTTGGAACTGCTCAGGACTTTTCTGTGTGCAGAGAGTTTGTAAACATCTCCTCACCTTACTCAGGCATTTGCTGTTTCTCATTGTGAAAATGTTTTGACACTTCTATCCTTAAGCAGAGACTGCCGGTAGAACAGGTGGCCTTGCATTGTGTTTTACTTCTCTTAAGTAACAAAATGGCATGAAATCAATAACTTATGCCTATTTGTGAATAAGACCTGAATCCACGTCACCAGTTAGTATTGTACGAGCAAAAAAGCTGAACCTCCCACCAATTCTATTTGCACTGAACTCTCCATAATCTGTTATTGCTATAAATTCCGTAGCATATATTTACTAGTCTTATCCTCAGCCACTTCTTATTACCAGGTAGCACAAACTTGAAAACAGAAAACTGTTGCCACCAGTCGTAGAATTGTCTCTCCATAAGTAGATCAACAGGCCATGTTAAATTCTCCAATCACAGGAAAAAAAATCTTCCTTTTTAATTTAATACCACTGCCATCTTCCACTTTGCCTCAAGAAATTCTGTAGGAAAACAACATAATGCGCTTTGAAATTTAATTATGATATATTGGGGCCTTTGAGAGCTACTTCTATTAGTGGTTTATAGTGCTTAATCTGTTCATCTTCATGCTTATTTGTTCAACTTAGTATCTGAAATTGGAAACTGTCCTTGATTTTTTTTAATAAATAATTTTGGACCCAAATTCTAAGTATTAAGAAATGTTGTTTTGTTACTGTCTCATAGATATGCAGTGTAACGTGTCAAGGGCTGGATTACCTGTAATATTTATGACTCTTGGGAACTCTTGTATCCATATTTCCTGTAACTGTGCTTTGATGAAAGTAAAAGTTATAAAGCTACATGTAAGGGGATGCTTTTAGCTACATTATTGCACTGTGAATTACCACAAAATACTCTACAGAATGAGACTATTTTAAAATAATAGGACAGACTTCAATACTACAAGAGGAAACTGAGAAGCAAGGCTCGCAGGAAGGAGCAACATTGGTAAAAATATTGTTCTTTCCCATCATGAAAAGAAAAAAAAGAGACTCAGACTATTCTAGATAGCAGCATGGGACTAATTCAGTACAAAGGCAATATCTTTAAGTATTTGTTCTGTAAAGATTATTAATTTAATAACATTATTATTGCATTTTACAGAATACTTATTTATTTTACACTTTGAAAGCTGCTCTTTAACATGTTCATGCAGGTTAAACCAGTACTAATTACCCAGTACTTTAGTCTGACTTTTCTACCAGGCATTTTACTCACCTGCTCATCAGGTTCAATGAGTTCCACAAGCAAAAAGTCACACAATTGTAACCACAATAAGAATATATAGAACCATTTGTGATTGTCTTCCTGATTGCCATAAGATACTAGCATTTTCTGTTCACATCACAGCATTTACCAGATGAGCGGAGGAGGGGGATTTTGTTGCCTTCTACATTCCCTAATGCATAAGAGTGCTCTATACAGCTTTGACCTTTTCAGTGTTCACAAATACTATAGGATGCTCTCTGCCACCCCCTTTCTTCCGCAGCTGCTTGCAGGCAGCTAACCTGTAGGGAAACCATAGAACGGTTTAACCAATTAAAGTACAGAATATTGAAAAGGTCAAAGTAATACAAAACTTGGCAGTATATGGAATATATCAGGTGCTTCACAGATGGTTCTAGCTGTAGATAAGAAAAAGAAGAAGAAACAAGATTAAATCACATTTGAGTTCAACCAATAAAACAATGTTTTCTTGTTAAACTTTCTTTGTTAGTTTGATACAAGAGGGGCACCCTGTTGCTGCTGGGCATCCAAGACTTTGAGCATATTAGAGGTGATCAGAATGTGCATTTGGAGTGGAATCTTGTTCATATGGGTAAAATTCCCATTGATTTAAATGGTTACAGGTCTCTCTACACAGAGACATTTTCTGTCAGTTAAAGGGTGCACTTGTTCCCACTGTCCATGTCACCAACAAAGTTGTTAAACAGTGCCGGTCCCAGTACCAACCCCTGAGGAATGCCACTCATCACTATTCTTCACTTGGACATTAAGCTGTTGACCACAACTCTTTGAGTGCGANATTGCCTGGCCATTTCATCCGCCATTTCCCTCAAGACCTGCAGATGCATCTCATCAGGTCCCATGGACTTGTGCACGTTCAGGTTCCTTAGATGTTCTCGAACCTGATCTTCTCATACTGTGGGCGGTTCTGCACCACTTTGAGAAGCACTCGCTAGTGAAGACTGAGGCAAAGAAGTCATTGAGTACCTCAGTCTTCTCCGTATCCTGGGTTACCAGGTCAACTGTCTTGCCAGTAAAGACAAAGTCAAAGAAGTCATTGAGAACTTTGGCCTTTTCATTTTAACAGATTTGTTCCACAAAAAGCCACATGATACTGAAAACTCCATGCCCACTCTTTATTTAAATTTTAATTAGGAATCTGGTTTAGGATTATAATCCACTTCAGCATGTTCACTCAACTGTACCACACCTGCAACATCTGGAAGCCACTCAGCACATGCTCTGGACCTTCCAGTTGTTGCAGCTGTTACTATAGTTAAATTAAACATAATTATTTTCTCTCCATCCCAGATTTTATGTTTAATTTTCATACATTGTCCCTCAATTGAGAAAACAGACTTCTGAAACTTACTGGTGTTTATTATAGACAATGTTGTGAAACTATTTGAATCTTTGTAAATTTGTAAACAAATGAGAGTGCTGTTTTATCTTGACATAATTTTCAAGAGCACTTTTCCTCTGCACTGAAAAGTAGGATTAAGATATTTTAAACCTAGAGTATACCATAATTTAAGACGGGTTTAAAACCTATATTAAATTTCAGGTAGTTCCTGGCAATCACAGCTTTGACTTGCTAGTCCATAATTCTTGGTGTAAATAGTACTCTTGATGTATCTCTAGCAGCAGCAATCTGTCTGAAAAAAAGATTCAGGAAAAGCCTAATTTGGTGCTGAAATTATTCTGATATCCATACAGCTGAGTATACCATATGCACAAATGCAATCACTGCATGGAGTTCTCAAACAGTTTGTTATCCAGATAAACCTGTTACTCTTCAAACATCTGTTCACTTTTACCTGTACTAAGTTTCTATAATACTTGAAAAACACAAGTAGCAAATCTTCTCATTCATCTGTGCCCTGAAACACTGAATGTTTAACACTTTAGAAACTGAATCTTTTAATATGTGCTATACCAAGTTATAATGTTTTGTGGGATCAAACATGCAAAATCAGTTATTTTAAATATAAAAATTACAGTCATATTGCCTTAAAGTGTTAGAGCATCTTTTTTTCATCTCAAACGAAAAGTGCCTTTATTTATGTATGTATGTATGTATGTATGTATGTATGTATGTATGTATGTGAGGGGAGTGCTAAGAAGTCTATTTCACAGAAAAAAATATTTTGTTTATAGGTAGACTGTAAGATTCCTTTTGCAGAAACAAAATAGTCAAATATTTATATTTTATCAGATGAAATTAGATATATCCTGTGGTTTGTCTGTAATTTTTTCTACTGAAATTGCTTTCTAATACAGAAGTCTTGAATTATATTTTCCAGATTTAGATCTCTCCCACATATTTTTCTTGCTCTCTTTTGCAACTTGGTGGATTGAGTAATCACAGTTTTGATGAATCTGTTTTAAGAGTGTACATTCTAGTGCTTGACTGAGCAGTAAATGCAGCAGTCACTCACATAATCTGTACAAAGGACTTTCCCAGATGAGTTTCCACTGTAGTCCATGGATCAAAAATACAAATTTGAAGAAAAAGAATGGTAAGAAACAGCTCCAATGCTTCATACTTTTTAAAAACAAACTGTATTAACTCACAGGCTTCACTGGAATGTTACTGATGTCCCTCAATTATAATCATTTGCTTGCTGAAATGAAAAGTTCTGGCAGTTAAAGAATGCAAAACAGATTGCATTAAACACAAGATGTGTGAGTCTACTGGTGTGACTTAAATGAGTCTGTCAGCTCATTTTGTCTTTAAATGCTCTTGTTCATCTGATTTTTGAATATTGTACAAAAGTGTTAGAGTTTGTGCTTCAAGAATTCTATCATATAAAATTCTGCAAGGTCATGAAATTTCAGAAGCATTTATAGACAAAATGCTATCACTTATCAATTTAAACTTTTATCAGTATGGCTCAGACAGTGGTATAGATATTGGTACCAATTATATATCAAAAGTTTTTTAGCATGGACTTCTTCATTAGCATTCCTGAGAGATTCTGTTCTGCTCCACAGAACTCATTGTATAATACTTACATATATAGACATTTACTAGGATTACAACATAAAAATTATATTTTTCTGTTACGTAAAACTTCATAATATAAGTTTCTGTAAATATGTGAAACATATTTAACATTTCAGGGAAAAAAAGGTGAGGTATGCTGTATTTCTTTATTCTTCCCCCGTCTATCCAATAGGTTCTCAAGCAAATATTAATAGCTGACTTTTGAGGTCTTCTCTTGTCATTAAGACATGAGCTCAGTATTTACCCATCTTTCCCAAAATATAAACCACTGTTTGAACCTTATCTGTATTTAAGAGATTTGAGAGGAATGAACTGAAGGGCTTCTCTTGATCACTTTAAGTGACTTGGGTTTTAATAATTATATTAGTTGTGAAGAAAGTAGATCTTAAGGCATCAGAAAGAATCAAATTACTAATTTTATATATCTTTTCTGTATTTGACCTTATATATGAACATACTGTGGGTATATGAATGTTATCAGCACTGAAAAATAGTAAATATTTTAAAGGATTACTCAGCTCACCAGTGAAGGTCTTGAAAGATGCCTGCTGACTATAGATTGAATCCTTCTGTTGCCTCAGTAACTTTTCACACCTTTTTTTCTCTCCTATTTGTTAGCCACAGACTAAGCAAGACATTCTTGAAGCTTTTATCTTCCATCTCATCCTTTTCATTTAGAGTGCAATGGTATAGGATACTTTCCAAACTTCAAGCTTATAAAGAATTAATTAAGTAAAACTAGTCATGCTTCTATGAAGCATCCAACATTAGTTTGCACATTTCTTTGCCTTCTTCAGATGGAAAAATCACACCTCCTCCATGCACCTTACTCATCACATATTTTTTTGTGGGTCAGTACATGGACCAGGCAACATTATCTGACTTTTCACTGCATTTTTACCTAAAGTCTTCCTTACTTACTTGTATGTTTTGTGCTGGCCGTATTGTCTTGCTCCTGATGTGTTTACCTATGCTCCATAGCACATAAGAAAAAAGTATGTGTAAATTTTCCTCATTATTGACTTCTGTTGATATACACAGATTTTTCATGATTTCTAGCACCAGAAAGTTCCAGAATCTCTGTCTGCTTCACGTTCATGTGGTTTATATCATTCCGTGTCTGTACTACTCTGCAGAAATTATATTTGCCAGCACAAATGGAGACTTGTATATATTAGTCAAGGAAAGATGTGGACAGATATCTCAGGACTCAGTGCTAAAGCCCCAGATGATCTCTGTGTACTTTCATATATAAAGTAATCCTGCAAGGCATCTGAACATTTTGACTAAATCCAGCCGGACTTTTTTTTTTTTTTTTTTTTTTTTTTTAAATACAGTGCCTTATGGACCCAGAGCCAGACAGTCTGTCTTTATTCCTATTATTTCAGAAATATTGATTCCATGGTGCCTTCATATAGTATAAAGCTTTCGAAGCACTGGAATGGAAGCATAAAAAAGAGTACATTTGGAGGTAAAGGAAACTAAAGCAGAACGCTCTCCACTCTGTTGAGACTCACCTGCAGTACTGCATCCAGCTTTGGGGTCCAGAGTACAAGAAGGACATGGAGCTATTGAAGTGAGTCCAGAGGAGGGCCACAAAAATGATCAGAGGGCTGGAATACCTCTCCTGTGAGGACAGGCTGGGAGAATTGGGGTTGTTCAGCCTGGAGAAGAGAAGGGGTCTCACCAGAGCGGAGTAGAGGGGCAGAATCCCCTCCCTCGACCTGCTGGTCACGCTGCTTTTGATGCAGCCCAGGACACGGTTGGCTTTCTGGGCTGCACGCACACATTGCCAGGTCATGTTGAATTTCTTGTCCACCAACACTCCCAAGTCCTTCTCCTCAGGCTAGTATACATCCATTTAATCCTATATCACCCCTTTTGTACATTCTAAGTACTGTTGTTATTTTCCCCTTCCTTTGCTGTCCCAGTAAACTGTCCTTATCCCAACCCATGAGTTTTACCTTTGTGTTCTAATTCTACTCCCCATCCCACTGAGAGGGAGGGAGGAGTGAGGGAGGAGTGAGCAAGTGGTCGTGTGGTGTTTGCCTGTCGGCTGAGACTAAACCATGACAACACCCCATCGTTGGTGGTGTTCAAGTTAGCCGGGGCTTTGAGCAACCTGATCTAGAGAAAGATGTCCATGTCCATGACAGGCTGGTTGAACTAGATGATCTTTAAAGGTGCCCTCCAACACAAATAATTCTGTAATTCTATGATATATCCAAAATAAGGGATTAGAAGATGCAGAATATTTTTCTAATATAAAGAAACTTTAGACATGATTTTTCAAAAAAGAATATGGCAATTGTTTTCCATCAACAATTGTTTTCCAACCCCAGACTCAGTACTGTATTAAGAGCATAGGATTCTTGTTAGATTTTGAGCTATTTCTATAGGAAAAGAGAGAGTTTAATCCTAGAAGGTCATGCTTCTGTGATCTCTACTAAAAAAGGAGTTTTGTCCTTTGGAAGCTCATTTTCAATATTTTATTTCTGGATCCATCGTACTTCCTTAATGATTCCACATAGATGTACATACACATGCACACTCATACACAGAAACAAACCCACACATACACACTGAGACAATCTTTCTCACTTACTCTTCTCACCCCAAGCAATGTTCTTGATCATATCCAAAACCTTTGGACCTCAGTGGAGATTTTCTTCTGTTTTCAACAAAATTCATGTAAAATCTTAGGATGAAATGTTGTTGTAGATATTATAGGTAAAATTCTCTTTATGATACCTTCTATCTACTGCATTTGTACTGATTTCTAGTCACTGATTATATCGTCTTTAATTGCCCAGGTTTGTATGATCAGTCTATGTTTCTCATATTGCTGACTCACATGTTTCTGGTTAACTTCATCAAGATGATGCCTTCAGATGAGACATCTTATTTTCTCCATTTTTTAGGTTACGGTTATTAAATGTGACAAATGGAGCTGGAAATTTTTCTCTTACACAAGAATAGACAGAAGCCTAATGTGTTTAAAATTTCATATTTGGGCTGGGGATGTGACAAGTGCTGTGAATTTGAAGATAGGATCCTGGTAAGTGATTTTGACAATGTTGGAGAGAAATAAAAACTCTAAACAATTGAAAAAAATCAACAGTGCTGTAAGATAAGTAGTGCTGCTGTTCTCAGGGATTTTTTTTTCTCGTGTTATTCTTGTGGTTTGCTTCTGTAACTAATATTTAAGTTTGTTTCCTTCCCCTCCACCCCTCTTCAATGTGGTTAATTATGTTTCTTCTATAACATCCAGCATATATTTAGGCCGTACTTCCAAAAAAGAAAAACAGCTTTACCTGAAAGTTTTGACTCAGATTATGTCTGTGAAAGACAGGAGTATGGATCTTCTAGTTGCTCATACAGGCCACATCTGTATTAGCAAGACCATGATCTAATGGAAACAGGCCTGCAGAGAAGAGCAGTGGGTACAGAGGAACAAATATCATCGTAGTGCACATCTAGGAAGTTTATTTTAACAAGTTCTAGTCTTGTTCCGTGGGCTGGTTGCATTCTGAACAACATTTTAATGGAGTTTCATCCAAAGGTGTTCACATGCTTTGAGACTGCTCTGTACCACAAGACACAACATGGTCAGTGGACACTTCAGAAAAGCTAATGCAGGCCTACCTTTTGGGAAACTTCCCCCCACCCACTCCCTCCCTTCCTCTGCTTTCTTTATCCTGGGAGAATAATTTACCTTCAGTAATTTACCTATTTACCTTCAGTAATTATTGCATCAGAGAACTTACAAATCTTGACCTTCCTCACACAAGAGAAAAATCTCCATTAACAGCTTTAGCAAACCTGGAAAATGTGATGAGACAGTCTGCTACCCAAGAGTAGCAGTTATATTTAGTTTTTATTTTACTTTTAGAAAATCAATAGCTATTATTGGACATCAGCTGAAATACTAGTGAAGAAATGTTATCAGTTATCCTGCTTCAGAGCATAAACTGATTTCCAGGTAGAGATTAAGATGAAATTTCCCCCTCAACTGTGTATGACTGTGGAGGTTTGTGCAAGGTTTTATACCTTCCTTTGCATTGTTCAGTGTTTACCATTGGGGACATAAAGACATAAGATGTTCTTTTTAAAATGTCTGGGATACTTTTAGTGATTCTTATGCAGCATTGAATTAGAACCTCTGGCAGCTGGAAAAACCTTTCTAATTTGATGGGAACAGTAATAATATATTGAAAAATAGACAGATTAATATTTTTAATAATTTTAGGCATCCAATTCAGGTAACGATACCAAATTGTCAAAAGATCACAGTCAGCACAAACACTCAGATTTCACATCGCACTGAAATGTCACTATATCTGCCCTCTATTTACCAATATAGTAAAATCAGCCTTGGAAATAATATTGACTGACATTTCTAGGTAACAGTGAAATATATTTTGTCTTCTGTCAGACACCTCTGGAAGGATATAGTGAATGGTGGAGACTCATTTCCTGATTTGACCAAAATTTTGCTGACCAACTTAGATGATGTATTTCTAAGAGTTACGTGTTTTTCCATTTTGCCTTATAACAATAATAATAGAATTGTAGAATCACAGAATGGTTTAAGTTAGAAGGGACCTTAAAGATTATATAGTCACCATGGGCAGGGACACCCTCCACTAGCCCAGGTTGCCCAAAGCCCCATCCAACCTGGCCTTGAACACTGCCAGGGAGCCAGGGGCAGCCACAGCTTCTCTGGGCACCCTGTGCCAGGGCCTCAGCACCCTCACAGGGAAGAATTCCTTCCTAATATCTAACCTAAATCTACCCTCTTTTACTTTAAATCCATTACTCCTTGTCCTATCACTGCACTCCCTGGCAAACAGTCCCTCTCCAGATTTCCTGTAGGTCCCATTAGGTTCCAGAAGGCCACAATTATTTCTCCCCAGAGACTTTCCTTCTCCAGGCTGAACAACCCCAATTCTCCCAGCCTGTCCTCATAGGAGAGGTACTCCAGTCCTCTGATCATCTTCATGACCTCCTCTGGACTCTCTCCAACAGCTCCATGTCCTTCTTGTCCTGGGGACCCCCAAGCTGGATGCAGTACTGCACATGGGGTCTCACCAGAGCAGAGTAGAGGGGCAGAATCCCCTCCCTCAACCTGCTGGTCACGCTGCTGGGGATGCAGCCCAGGACATGGTTGGCTTTCTGGGCTGCAAGTGCACATTGCTGGCTCATGTTGAGCTTCTCATCCACCAACACCCCAAGTCCTTCTCCTCAGGGCTACTCTCGATCCATTTTCCACCCAGCCTGTAGTTGTGCTTGGGATTGTCCCTACCTACGTGCAGGCCTTGTTGAATTTCATGTGGTTTGCACGGGCCCACCTCTCCAGCCTGTCAAAGAGGGCCCACCTCTCAAGCACTCTGGATGGCATCCCTTCCCTCCAACGTGTTGAGTGTGCCACACAGCTCGGTGTCGTTGGCAAACTTGCTGAGGGTGCACTCAATCCCACTGTCCGCATCGCTGACAAAGTTGTTATACAGTACCGGTCCCAGTACCGACCCCTGAGCAATGCCACTTGCAGCAGCAAAAGTTGCAAGCACATTATTCCTGATGCTTTCATTTCTACAAGGCAATTCTACAGCTAGGAAAAAATATCATTTGTTTCTCTGACTTTAAAAATAATTTTGCTCCTTGTTGATATTCATCAGGAGCTTTAGAAACATTGTTCAATTGTTAATTAATGTTCCAATGTTGCACTAGGCTATTTGTTAGAAAAACAAGACTTTCCAAAACAGTATATTATCCTATTTTACACTGCATTTTTCTTCAATTTCATGTAACCAGTCTTTTTAATCCTAGTCTTATCGATAAACCAGGAGTATTAAGCAATATGTTTCCTGGACCTATTCTGAACCATGGCAATGATTAGCATAGCAATGCCTTAGAGATGAAGAAAGTAAAAATCTCTCCTTTTGCAAAGATGATGAAAAATTTCCATTTCAGTAAATATTGAGGTTGGGTTTTCCTTATGGCTTCAGAAAGAATTATTAATTTTACTTTCACAAATATACATAACAAATTTCTCTGAAATTATGGCTTCATTTATAACTTTCTGTTTACATTTGATGAGATCTAAGTAGATGATATTTAATAATTTATCCATCTGTTTTAAAATGCTTTGTCAATAGTAATACTACTAATAACACTAAGTTTTCACCAGGAATGCTATAAAAAATTATTTGCCAGTATAAAGCTTACTACATAGGTATTCCTGGAGAAAGTGAAGCTTACTTCCTAAAAATCATGGCAGAACTACCAAAGATATTTATAATAACTTTTCAATGCATAGAATCGTTAATGCTTCATTCTTAAAAACATCTGAGATTGAAGATATCTTCAACTAGCTAAGTGATGATTTCCCTAGAAGATAATTTCAAAAATAAAATATTGTTGCATGTTTTTTGAAGGAGCTTGTGAGAAGTAGAAATTTCCTAGTAAAGTTCAAGGGTCTTATACTCCAGATAATTCATTCACTTTTAAAATTATCAATCTTAAATATAATTTCTGTTTTCCTTAAATTAAATATGATATGTCTCCATGATAAGTTCTCAGATAATTAGCAGCTTTTAATGCCAAAACAGTGGCCCTTTTTCTGAGGTGACTTTATGTTATATTTCTTGTATAAATGTATTTATCTGCAGCTTGTAATGTGATGTATGTATACTGAAGGTCCTGTGATTTTAAGAGCACTGCCTATATACAATAGAAAGCTTATGCTTTATACAGGTCCAGTTCTATTTATACCATATATTCTACAGCTTTGTAAAGGCAGAAGAGAGAAGGGGGATGGCATACAGGTGTAATGCACACAGGAGGTGCTGATCTTTGCATCACTGCAGTGCAGAGGAAACTTTAGCCTTGTTGCAGGAAACAATAAAGATACACCATGTCATGCAGTCAGTCGTGTAGAAGCAAGTTCATCTGGTGTGTTGCAAAAGGTTTTTGATCCAGGGAAGGAAGGAAGAGAGTAGAAGAACAGGAGAAGCAACGTGTATTGGTGGGGCCAGTCTGAACACCATAGGTACTCACTCTTTATATCTTACTTAGGTCTGGCAGTGCTTAACGCAAATAGATCTTAAAATGACAAAGCTTGCAGCAATGTGATTTTTATAGAGCCTTGCTTTGTCTGTTGTCTAGGCTGAATAGCTGTAATTCAGCTCTGATGAAAAAGCCATTTTTCTAAACAAATGTGGCAATAATCTTTAACCAATAGACAGGGTTTCTTAACAGAGACTATAACTTTTGACTTTACCACTGATTAATATGAATTTTCTGTTTCAGAAAACAGATCACAACCTAGATTTTTTATTTAAGAGCGCTAAGTTTACTGCTCTGTTTCATAAGGACTATCATGTCTGTTTATTTTGAAAAAATAAATTTATCAGGCTTCTGACACATATACTTCCCATTCTTATGTTAGAAAGATCTTCAGAAATTTGGTTTGTATGTCAGTCTAAATATATTCATAGTTAGTACACATCCATTTAATCCTGTATCAGCAAAATTTGGCTTAAAAAGCACTTTTTCTGGTCTACAGTTGGCCTCCAATGTATTTATACACTGCAGTCATAGAATTTCTTAACCTTTGTTGTGTTAGACTAAACACGCAAGCTGGGCTGATCTTTGCTCAAGGCTGTATCCTTTGCCCTAACAACTCTATAGATATTTTATGAAACCTTTTCTGGTTTCAAATTCTTTCTTGAACACTGGGGTCCAGAGTTATTTTCAGACAAGTCTGACATAGGTCTTGTTCAGTGTCATATATATTTCCCTAGAAGTACCTTTAATTCTTTACAGCAACATCGCATTTTGATGTGATATAAATCACCAGTATATTCAAAGCTCGCTACTTGGTAAGGCTGGGGTTAGCAATCCACCTTCTAATTTTCTCCTTTTGATCTGTCTTCATGGTCCTCCTCAATCTCTACAACTAGTTCCTCACAGTTAAATGATTCCTGCATTAATCTAGCACTAGCTTCATTCATGTGGTCCCACGTCAATTGCTCTAAGTTTGAAACTATTAAATCTACCCAACTCCTTCTGTGTAGAAAATTGCCAGTCACCTTGTTGCAGGAAGGAGAGAGGAAGTTAATTATTCTTGAATAAACTAAATTCTATTGTTTTTCTTACATCCATGTTACTACTTCTTTTCTATTCTGCAATAATATGGTATCTTTATTTTTATATATCTGCAATTTTTACTTTCATTATCCTTGCAGCTTTCCTCCAAACTTAATGCCATATTATTTTTTCCTATACTGAAGCCAATTGTTTAGGTATTTTTTATCTGTACTTAAATTATCTAACTTTTTCAAATTAATTGATATATATGTTCTAACTATAAATTATTTTCTGAGACTTTACAAAATACACATTCTAGAGTGGTAATGTAGGGACTTAATTCAAAGTACTGTACAAGTTTATTACGGTTACAACTTTATATTTTAAGTTTCAAAATGACTTTTTTTTTTCTTTAAAGAAGTTCTATTAAGTTTTTATAACATCAAGCCCTAAAAAGAGAAACTCTTTGAAAAAAATGGTGTAACAGCTGTAGACTTTTTATTTGTAAAACCTTTATTAGTGTGTTTTTTCAGTTTATTCTGAATCACATAGTATTTAACTTCCAAAGTATAAGCAAACCACAAAGTATTGATATCTCTGCACGTTGTGGAAAATCTCTCAGAAATACAGGTGTACAGTGAACTTTAGGAATGCTACTGGGGATAGAAAATATGATTTTAGAAACAAAATATTCTAATAGGACTCTGTCACATAGGAAAAAGACCTTTTTTTCATGGATCCAAGTAGGAAAATGGTTTCACTTTCAAACACCTTAAAAGTGGATTCTATCCTGCCATTTGTGAGTTACACTTGTTAACAATTACCATGAGTTTCACAATCTGTGCTTTATTTGTTCACTATTGGTGGCCCCAGGGCTGGTTTCTAATATAGTAGCGAGCTTCTTCATTCAAAATTATGTGAAGAATTAAACCTATGCTATGAAAATATAAAATTCTTCATGCCTTCAAAACCCATTTTCAATTTCACACAGTGAGTCATCAGATCATATTTAAGTAACCTATGAGAATATGAAATGTTAAAAAAATACTTATTATATAGGACCATTTATTCTATACATTTCATGAAATAGGGATACTGCTGAAAAAAAAAGGTAAATTTACCCATATAATTTAAAACTGTATCAGAACATATATACTAGAGCAGGCAAGCTCATCTATTCTCACTCCTGATGTATCATAACTTATCATAGAATCATGGAATGGTTGGGGTTGGAAGGGACCTTAAAGACTACCTAGTTTATTATGGTTATGGTCATGAGCAGGGACACCTTCCACTAGACCAGGTTGCCCAAAGCCCCATCCAACCTGGCCTTGAACACTGCCAGGGAGCCAGGGGCAGCCACAGCTTCTCTGGGCACCCTGCGCCAGGGCCTCAGCACCCTCACCGGTAAGAATTTCTTCCTAACATCTAATCTAAATCTACCCTCTTTTAGCTGAAAGTCATTACCCCTTGTCCCATCACTACACTCCCTGATAAACAGTTCCTCTCCAGCTTTCCTGTAGGCACCTTTAGGTACTGGAAGACTGCTGTAAGGTGTTCATGGACCCTTATCTTCTCCAAGCTGAACAATCCCAGCTCTCCCAGCCTGTCATCACAGGAGAGGTGCTCCAGGCCTTGGATCATCTTCGTGGCCTCCACTGGACTCACTTCAACAGCTCCATGTCTGTCTTGTACTGAGGACCCCAGAGCTGGATGCAGTACTCCAGGTACTGGAGGTAGTCCAGATACTCCAGGACTGGGATGTCACCAGAGCAGAGCAGAGGGGCAGAATCCCCTCCCTTGACCTGCTGGCCACGCTGCTGGGGATGTCGCCCAGGACACTGTTGTCATTCTGGGCTGCAAGAACAGTTCTGGCTGTTTAACTTCACTTACTTTCAAATTGCTTAATTATAAATATATACAATTAATATATTAATATATAATTNGCAGTTGCAAATGGGACAGAAAGGGACCTTTTCCTTCTGAGTTTCACTTCTCTGGACAACAGGCATTGGTGTAATATGTATTATCAATGGATAGAACAGAACTTGTTTTCCACAAGTGAACAATAGTTCCCAACGCATGTCAAACCTGCCATAAAGATGTGAAAAACACTAATGTTAGGTGTGTTAGCATAGACATCAGGTTAGCCCATGACAGTCTCAATGGCCATGCCACCTCCTGGGTTTACAATCAGGACCATCACGAACTGCACAAGCATCATTCTACCAGTCAATGGCTATCACTTGTCCTACCTTCCCTAGAGCAAAATTTCTGGGTTTGTTCAGCCTGTCCGTGAGGTGTCTGTGTCTTTTAAGAGAGGGATGGAGTTTAAGTATACTTGGGAAGGCAGCTTGGTAATGTTGATTTGCTTCTCCATTTAGCCAAGTAATTGCAATAGATAAGAGTGAGTGACTCATCTCAAAACTAATCTGCCAATTTTTTCTTTATGTGACTGTCCAAGGACGGTCTTTCTAAGGTATTGTAGACCTATTATCAATTACTTTAATGCCAACTTTTTGCTGGCAGCTGATTCCTCTGTTAACCGAAAAAAAATGTTATTTCAGGAGTGCATCACTTACAGACTATGTCTTCTGGGAATTTGAATCTACAATGGAGTAAGGAAAAAAGAAAAGGATACTAGGACTGTGAAAATAAAGTTTAATCCAACACAAATATGCATGAAGTTCATGATCTCTAATACTACCCTCAAATTATCACACTCAAGAAACGTGGGCTATGTGCACGTAACAAATTAATGGGATTTTTTTTTATCTAGATGTAAACAACCATTTAAGAATGGATCCATTTTGTAATACCTTACTCAAAATATGCATTTCTTCAAACTTTGTGAAAAAAATGCTACTGGTGTAAATATTGTATTATTCAGCATCATTAATTATTAAAATAAAATGCTATGGCAGCTAGAACAGAACTTTGCTTTTAGAGCTGGATGAAATTTTAACTATTGAGAAGTTAATGTTTCCCTTAATAGTATGAACCAGTGTTTACACAAGTTAAATGTCTTAAAGATGATCCCTGTCAGCTGCCTCTAGTGAAGCAGAGAAATATCCCAAATGTATAGCTGATTGGAAGCTTTCCTAATTCCAGAGAAATTTATATCTACTGTAATGTATGATGCATGTTGACAATTGAATCAGCCTGAAAGGGGGAGAGGTTGACTGGCAAGCACTTTAGGTCTTCTGTCTTCAGTAGAGTAGTCTTCTGCATACATTTATGAAAAATAGTTTGTGTCTAAAACAAAACTGCACTCTTAGAGGAATGGTTAAAGCCGCTGCTTATCTTGAACAATTCATTACCATACAAGACTTATAAAGAATTGATTGTTTTTGTGTGAGGTTTGAATAACTGGCAACCACACTCCAGTTCCTGTTCATTTTGGTTTTTCAGAAGAAAATAAAATACATTCTCCCCTTTTTCTCTGTGTAAAATGCATAATTTCCTTAAAATCTAATTTTTGCTACTGTATTGCTGTGTGCTGTACCAATTATTTTTTCATGTCATCCTTCAAAACAAAAAATATTACTCTAAATATGTTTTTCTACTGCTTGGTATTGCAGGGAAAATAAACACTGTCTGTCCCTCAAAATATTCAATTCAACTTTTTGCTTCCCTTTTAAAATCTAATTTAAAATTCATACTGATTCTATAATGGTATTTTAAAATGCACTTTTTATTGATTTTTTTTTTCAGTGTTGCCTAGCTAAGCTTT
>VXBL01010357.1:56143-89448 GCA_013400195.1 Aramus guarauna
TTTTTTTTTTTCCTCAGATGTTAGAGCAGAATGTTACTATTCATTCTATTTGGATTTGGAGACTTCAAGGGCAATAGACATTAGTTAATTAACTGTGGCTGTCTTGCTGGGAGTGCTGATATTGAGGTAACATCCCAGCACAGCTTTAACAAACATGAATAAGCCTTGGCAACTACTTCTAACAAGCTGGCAGAGGGTCAAGGAAATGAGTAGGAAAGAATACAAAAAGATCCAGGCTATTATCCTAACATTGAGGGTAATAATCATCATCATAGATTTATAAACATTAATATCTTACAATAACTATTAAACATGACATCTTTATCTTGTTAATTATTTACAAGAATTTCATCCATGTATACATTTTCTGACTTGCTCAATTTTATGCTGTACGGAACATATATGTAGTGTTACCTTTGTACCTATAACCCATTCAGGAAGTGACTGGGAGGTTATGAGGCTGAAGTCTTGTTTCATGATTTTTGTTTCTCTGTGCTTGAAGAAAAAACATGGAAAGAGAGTATACTGGATGACTAAGGACAATTTTCAATTCCGCTCAAAAGGGCATATTGCTTAATATTGCTTTGAAACTCTAATGGTAATGGACTAGATGTAGTTATGGCTTTTCTTGCTGTCGGATGCTTCTTTTTCAGATGAGTACAATGGCTTCCATTACCATGATCTAGAATTGGGAAGAAAACAAACAAACAAACATAAAAATGTTATCTCCAGAGTAGTCATGGAAGTCATATACTTGTAGGTCAATAAGTCTCAGAAAAAGATTTAGAAATTCCATTTTGAAAATGGAAGACAGATCAGGACTAATATGGTAAATTTATGATATTAAGTTCTTACAGAGAAAAAAGAAAATAAAGAACAGACAATGAATGAAATTTTTTAAGCAGCAAGAGACTGTATTTTCATTAAGTAAACTAATTCAAAGTATATTGATTCAAACACTTATCTTTAGCCACAAAAATCTGCAAATAATATACTGAGTTGCCTTGCTCTTCTAGTCATATAGTAGTCTTCATCCTGGGGACAAAAAAAAAAATAAAAAAATAAAAAAAAGCGCTTTATCAAAGAATGCATTTAAAAAGCTCTAACTTTTTAATTAAAACTATAATGTTATGTTATCATCATATTAAGCGAAATTCTTAAGCAAAGGATGTAAATCCATGCAAAATGTCCAATATTATGAGTGATATGCAATCAATGGCTGGTGTAAAAGTGAAATCAAAAGCAGATTCAATTTTGACAAAAAACTTTATCGGACACTTAAATCAGACTTGTTAATAGGCAAGCACAATCAATAATAGGTATGAAATCCAATACAAGTGTAATACTCCATTACTCTGTGACTGGAGGAAATGTTATACCTGAAATTTCAGCTATGAAGTTCTGGTCACTCTTTTTTTTCCTCTCTGCAGGCACATATGCCCACATAGAGAACAATTCTCCCACTTAACTGAAGTTTTCACTAAAGCTTAATGAAAAAAAATCCACATAAACTAGAAAAACTGTTTTTTTTCACACAGGAATAATTAAATCATACTAGTGTCACCTGTGACTCTGTATTTTAAAATCTTAAAAGGTGCTACCAGTAAGATTGTGATAAATGGTCCAGTTTTGTTACTCATCTGCATGGATCTCTTGCTTTTGTTCTCTCAGATACACAATTCCAAATTTAAAATAAAGGTCTTAACAGAGAAAAAGAAACTATTAAGAAAGTTGCAGGCTTAGTATCATTTTATTTTAATGATTCGTGATGCTGTAATACATTTTCAAATAGTCAAGAAAATATACCAAAATTTATACAGCAAAAGAGAAACTTCCCTGAGAGAAGCAGTGACTGTATTTAGCATTGTCTGTGCAATTCATAACTGCAAGATTGCATCTGATCATGGTTTTGCCTTTATCAAAGCTTGTGACAGCTGATAAGCTAGATTTGAGATTTTTGAGCACTGAATAAATAGAACACTTATATGAACCAACAGGGAACATTGAATTAAGATTACCCGGCCATATGAAGCTATTATTCAAAATCTAAGAATCACTATTTTCATTTAAAGCCAATTCACTTATGAAGGAAAGCTGACATAGTGATGAATTTGCTTCAGTACATGGACATCAATGTATGTTCTGTGACTTCATCACCAATAATCACAAGAAATGCTGTTTGTTTTAATATTTAAAATAATTTTTTTTCCTAAAAAAAAAAAAAAAAAAAAAAAAAGGGAAGAACAATGGGAAAAAGCAATTGTGGGATNGGAAGTACATGGTACAAAGCAGATTGAGTAATCATCTTAATTATAGTTAACCGGGTCAGCATAACCTCTTCTATAATTAACCATCTAAAAGCAAGACAAAAACCATGTCATTTTGTATGCCCAGGGAACAGTTTTGTGCTGACACCTTGAAACATTTGTCATGCTTGCCAAAAAAACTATGCTAGTCACTCTTTGCTGACAACAAGCTCAACCAAAACTTTGTCATCAAAACCAGTTGTGATGATTCATTTAGAAAGTAAGATCAGCATTGGGGGTAACCTGGAGTAAAGGTTTCTGACAGCACTAACTGAAAGTAATTGGTGCTGTGGTGTGTGATATGAACCTCTTTTCCAGAGAGAGAGTCTGAACAAGCTGGTGGATACTTTTAGAGCTGCTGAGCATTTTTGTAAGCATGTTTCAGGAAGCACCCAGGACACTGTGACAATAAGAATCAGATATATCATTGTGTTGCGGTGTTTCAAGTTTCAAGGAAACCTGTTATGAGTGATCTTCATCTGGATGATGCCAACTTTACTTTGACAGAAGGATAAATGTGCATGTCCCCTCCTTCTGGATTTACTTTATCCTCTGTAGTGTTCCAGAAAAAGTTCCTGCTTGCCCCTTCACTTTCTCAGCCTTGTGAAACGCATGTTCTCTAAACTCATGTGGTTGAACATATTTGAAATTTTCTCTAGGGATGAATGGAAGTGTAGAAGATAAAGTGTCTTTTAATTGAAGACATAGCTTAAATGTTGGAGACTATAAAGAAAAATAACTAGTGTCATTGACAAGGGGCCAGCATTTCAAAAAAGCAAGGATAATCCAGAATTATTTTATTACCTCTGAACCCTGAGAGCTTTAAAGCTCCACTACAGTCTTTCCCCCCAGAGCAATTCCTGGCTACTTCTCTATCCCATATCTTATAAAATAACAGAGGACTACCTAGAATTTTCATCAAACTTTAGTTCTGTAAAGGTCTTTTGAAACTCTAACTTTCAAAACAAAGGCAAACTCTTAAGTGGGTCTTATAAATTATGCTTGGTGGCATTTCTCAAATAATGTAGATACAAAATGTATCTCAGGTTCTTTTCATTCATTTTAATGAGTGTAATGAAAAGATAATATACACTGAAATGCACTGCTCAATCTGAGCAAAGAGTAGTATAGAACGAAATAGCTACTGTTGCCCCTTAGGACTGCAATACATTAAGCTTTTGTTATCATTATGTGCTTTACTGTTAAGTGTTATGTGCTGCATTTATAATTTAATTCCTAACTGAGCTGATTCAATGACTTTGAATCTTTCAGATTCTTAAGGAAAAGTTTTCTAAAAGAAGGAATAAGAAACAATCAGATGACTCAATTACCTGAAAACAGTTTTACTACAGGATAAAAAGTTCTTGACTGGTATAAATCAACATAACATCAAAGTCAATGGAGCATAGCATTTTATATGAGCAGAGTATTTGGCCCAATACTTGCATGTTAATTCTCTTAAGTGTGTTGCACATGGGAGTTCGGGTTCATAATGAGGGATTTCAGATGCAATGATATCACACGTTATAATGATTTGCTCTTGACTTGTGCAGTTCTCTTTTCACATTGTCTATGAGTTTCACAGGTTTCAGCATGCAAATTTTCTGTGAAATTTCACATTTATTTTAACACTTTATCACTCTTTTAAATTATAACCCCATGACAATGAATTGTAATCCTTGTATTCCCTGGTGAATCCATTGGAGACCAAAAAAGTCAGAATTAAACCTGTTATTTTCTCTGTTACGGCCTACAGAATGAAGAAGGAAACCTGTAATCTAGTCAAAATGGGGGATGAGAACTTAATCATTTGCACATATACCTCTATTATTATTACCAATTAATAATGAGAGACAGAGGGTTTCTGCCTTCTTAAGCAGGAGAAAGATATGAACCTCAGATTTATAGTCCAATTATTCTTTCTCATGAAGAGTAATGTCTATTTCCGGTATGATAACTTAGTTATGAACTAGTTGTCAGGCTGTTCATAGTATCAGCATGGATCTTTTAAATGTTCACAGTAGCTGCAGTCATTTCAAGACCACTGGTTTGGACTCACGTGCCTACATTTTGCCTCAGTGTTAGATGTGAATGCTGCACCTTGTCTTCTCTTTTGGATGATATTCAAGTAAAAATAATTGCTAATGTTGCCAGGAAGCACCTATTCTGAAAATATTGAATGAAGTCCTGAGAATTTTTTTGCCAAGCAATATAACATACTCTTAAACTGTAATGCTCCGGAGTGACCTGAAATATTTTACTGTGCTAGAAATGTGCTGTGTCCCTTTAAGCCAAGACAAGTGGGAGCCAAGGGGATAAAGGACTCTGTAGCAAAATCACAATGGTTGCTTTAATCTCACATTTCATGGAGCTGTCAATAAAGGTTAGTGACATATTTCTACTTTATTTCATGGCATGACCAGTGATGCCATTACATCTCATAGTAACATTTTAAATTAGGATTCTCAAATAAAGCTCTAATCCTTTGAAGCTGACATTTTCCAGATTGCCAGCCAAGCGGATGCTTAGGAGGATGTGTGTACAGCTCCTGGGCCACTATTTTTCCCTTTGAACTATGTTTTAAGTCTACTGTTGATTTCAGAAAAGTTCAATAAACTAAATGTCTGTGTTATTGAAAGGTTAATTAAAATGTAGCAAACTGTTCTTATATGTTCATCATAGCATGACTTGCTGAATCTGTTCTGTTCACTTAAGTTATAGAAATGATACATCGGCACTACCTGATTGTTATTGTTAATACAATACAGTGTGTGCTTTTGGAAAAAGATTATTTAGTTTTATACTCTTTTGGGTGAGATTTATCTTCAAACTAAATTAAATATTTCTGTTACTACAGCTCACTTTCTGAATAATTTTAAAAGATTCTAACTTTTCAGGGCTGGGGATTTTTTTGTTGGTTTTGGTTTGTTGTGGAGTTTTTTTGTGGTTTTGGGGGTTTTTTTTGTTTGTTTTTGGTGGTTTGGTGGTTGATCTTTTTTTTTTTTTTATATCAGTGGTTTTGGGCTTTAAATTTTTGAGGTCTATAAACATATTTATTATAGCTCTCTCTCTCTCTCTCTTTTTTTTTTTTTCCTTCCCCCCACACCACATAATTAAAGATGTGGTCGTGCTAGCGGTTTTTTCATAGAGGATGTGGTCA
The DNA here is from genome assembly GCA_013400195.1 of Aramus guarauna. Lineage (NCBI taxonomy): Eukaryota > Metazoa > Chordata > Aves > Gruiformes > Aramidae > Aramus > Aramus guarauna. The sequence continues at coordinate 61,610 of VXBL01010357.1, forward strand.
TTCACTTTAACAAAGTATGATCAAAAAGCATAATTATTTATAGGTGAATATGACTAATGTCTAAAGGACATCCCATGGTTAAATAAAGAGAATTAAAAATTTATCAGAAAGTTGAAGAATACTGAATTTTTTGCAAACTGTGAAGTGAACATTGGTAAAGGGAAATGAGTCACTGCTATGAACACATGATACTGTGAAGCACAGTACAAAGATAATAGAATCATAAAAATGTTGCTTGGAAGGACCCCATGGAAGGTCCATCTAGTCCAACACATCACTCACAGTGGGTGTATTGTTGGCACTAGATCAGGTCTGGTGAGAACTTTTCTAGATAAGTTTTGAAAAACGTCAAGGACAGAAATTTTTCAAACTCTCTCATAACTCCTTCCGGTACTGTCATACCTCCCTAGTGAAGTTAAGCTTGTTTTTTATCTAATGCTCAGCCTTGTATGTCCCAATATCCAAAACCAGAGATGACTTGAGCTATCAGGAAAACAATTTGTCAACACATTTGTCCACACTGTTGTCTTTTAATCCTCCTCCACTTGTATATAAGCTCTGACGGGAAAGCAATACATGCAAGTTCATGCACCCAAAGTAATATGCTGTTTCCTGTCTGAGTTTATTAGCCTCACTGTGGCATGGTTTTCTATTGCCTGATCTCAAATGCACACATCTAAGATTATGTATATGATTTGGATTCTCCTATGCTTATGAAAACACCATCTAAGTGGATATTACACTGGAGCTCAATTCAACTTCCAGCCCTGTGTTACAGAGAAGATTCCATGTCAAAAACGACACCGTTAGTCCTGCAATTAAACCAGGACTAATGATTTCACAGAGTCCAGAGGATGCATGCCAGTAGATATTTTTTCCTCATTAGGTGAATAACCAATAAGTGAAAGATACTGGTAAGAAAGGCAAAGTAGCACCTTGAAATGCCATTTTTATCTACTAATGCTCTCTAAAGACATCTCTAAGATCTTCCAAAGGAGATATAACTTACACTAAACAGGTATTAGAATTTTTTTTTCAAATTTCATTTTTGTGTTATAACTAGGGGCTAAAAGTTTGAAGTGAAATTCTGCCTTTATTGAAGGATTAAAACATCTAACGTCAGAAGAATAAGGATTTCTCTGTCACAGCAAATCCACAGAAAAATGCAGAAATCATAGCAAATGTGAAAAATGAACACTACAAACAGACATTGCTATATATGATATCATTGCATCTGGAAATTTGTATACTGTAGGTATTAGTATCCAGTCTGCAAAGTTTTTCATACAGTGCTTTAGAAAAGTATATGCATAGACGTGAGCCACAGACAGCATGTTAAGAAGAGACCACCACACAAAGGGAAGCTCTGGAGACAGTGAGGCATTGCTAAAATTGAGGCTGAGTGGAAAATTGATTGAGAGCAGCCCTGAAGACAAGGACTTCGGGGTGTTGGTGGACAAGAAGCTCAACATGAGTCAGCAGTGTGCGCTTGCAGCCCAGAAAGCCAACTGTGTCCTGGGCTGCATCCCCAGCAGCGTGACCAGCAGGTCAAAGGAGGGGATTCTGCCCCTCTGCTCCACTCTGGTGAGACCCCACCTGCAGTACTGCTCTGGGGTACCCAGTACAAGACAGACGTGGAGCTGTTGGAGAAAGTCCAGAGGAGGCCAAGAAGCTGATCAGAGGTCTGGAACACCTCTTCTATGAGGACAGGCTGAGAGAGTTGGGGTTGTTCAGCCTGGAGAAAAGAAGGCTCCAGGCAGATCTAATTGTGGCCTTCCAGTACCTGAAGGGGCTACGGAAAAGCTGGAGAGGGGCTGGTGACAAGGGCAGGGGGTGACAGCACAAAGGGGAGTGACCTTAAGCTGAGGTAGGGAAGATTTAGATTAGATATTAGGAAGAAATTCTTCCCAGTGAGGGTGCTGAGGCCCTGGCCCAGGTTGCCCAGAGAAGCTGTGGCTGCCCCTGGCTCCCTGGCAGTGTTCAAGGCCAGGTTGGATGGGGCTTTGGGCAACCTGGGCTAGTGGAGGGTGTCCCTGCCCATGGCAGGGGGTTGGAACTCGATGAGGTTTGAGGTCCCTTCCAACCCAAACCATTCTGTGATTCTGTGATTCTTTCTTTTGAATCGAAGTGCTTTCTTCTAGCCTGAAAATGGCACTAACTTTTGTTCAGATTTCATAACCCAAGACTCTCAGAGGTTCCTAAGGCTTTTCCTTAGCATGATGGACAGCAGTAGTCTTTTTTTTGAAAGATGTCATTCTTCCCTTTAAAGGCATTCTTGAGGTGGAAGAAACTGTTGAAATACTTCAAAGGTCCTTTCAGCCAGGAGGGTCTAAGATTTTCCCTTTTCACTTCACTATTTAATCACAAAGCTGCAGGATGATGCTTGTATTTGCTTTCTGTTAGTAAAGTCAAAGCATGCTCTAATACCTTGGTGAAAAATGTAATAGTTTCACCAGAAGGTTTTGAATCTGCTCTTCTTTCAGAATAACTTTAAGCATGGAGAGGAGACAAGTTTTGGTGTCACTTAAGTATGAGCTGAAATAAATGTGCTTTACTCTATGAAATACAGTCTGAGAAAGGTGTGTTTGAAGTTTCTTGTGGGGATGCCATAGCGGATAACAGATTCTTACATTTGATATTTAGTCATTTGTGCTGTTTAAAGGTATAGTTGATATGAAATGCTGGTAAATGATGTTTATACTCTTTTAACTTCAATGAAATACATGGGATTTTTATCCATTTCTCATGGTCTGACCTAGGGAATGAGCAGGTGAATGAATTCATACGGATAATTACCACAAGACCTTTGGAAAATGTATTTGAATGTTATTAAATGGGATCAAATATGTTATGATAGGTTGCTGAAAGGACACAAAGAAATGTGGAACAGGGAATATATAAACAAAATTTTGCTTTTAGGTATTTAACATAAAAGCTAGATCATAGCAAGAAAATGGCACTATCTGACAATCTTACTAAGTAGCTTTACACATTAGACAATGTGCTTGTTGGAAAATATCAATTGTTCCTCCTTGCATTCTTGTGTTTCTGCTCCAGTGATCAAATCTGGACCTGACCTATACATATATATTTTTAACTATATATAACTAATCATTTTTTTTTAACTGCATGTATAAAAGCTACCCCTTCAGACATTTTGTGATTATTCTCATGAAAACAAAAAAAGTAGCCTCTAACGCCTTCTTTCTTCAAATAACAACTAAGCAAGTTAGTTCACTTCTAGAAGCAAAAATAAAATCACTAAATCGCTTAGAAAGTATGCAAAATAAGAACATGACTCTGTTTCCTATGCAGTAGGTGAATGTTGAGATATTTTTTATTGTGTTCTATGCAGCAGAGGGAAGTTTTATGACAAATGCTGTGTTCCTGTAAAACTTATTTTTAAAAAAATCTTGAAATATTAATCTCTTAGTAATGCAAGTTTAGACCAGGAAGATACAACTTGTAAAAAAAAAAATAAAGATGACATTAAAGTACATTTTCAAACCTCAATGTGAAACCTCACGCAATAAAACAGCAGGTAAGATGTCCTTATTTCAATTTTGTTGAATGTTCATATCAACCATTTCAGAGATTTATGTGTCTGTCTTTCTGCATAATGTGCCTTTTAAGAACATATATGATTTTTGGGTAAAGATCTAATGGAATATTGAGATAAATCTTAATTTCCATAAGATATCTAGCCAAAGGGATTGCTATTTGGATTTTTCTTTTTGCTTTTGATCATATTTTGGGGGGTCCTTCAATTTTATAAATACTTAACTATTGAACAATTGCTTTCCTTTTGGTTCTCATCAAGTTTTATAGATGAGAATACATTATCAACCCAGTGCTGAAGTTATGTGTATTGGTCTCACACAAGGGGGTATTTATGCAGAGAGGGAGCTCAGGGTTTAATTTAGGGGGTGGGGGGAGGGTGCAGAATGTGATCCTTTAAAATGAAATTACATCAAGACTCACGGAAAGATGTAAAGGATAGAAAATACTTAATTGTTTTCTATATTAAATGGTGATGTGCACCATTTCTGTGCAGTAATTGTTAGGCTTGGTATAGAAGGGGACTGGAAGACAAGACTATATGGTTTTGTCACTGGATTGTCTGGATGTGCCTAATGGGCAAATCCATTTGATGAATTGCTGCATGTCATTCCTAGGACGAATGCCATTCATCTGTGTGGGCTTGGCAACCAGAGCAGGCGGTGAACAGGATTGAAGGTGATGTTTGGTGTCCCCAGGTCAAATCCAGAGTTTGAAGAAAAGTGTCAGAACATGTTAGGAAAATAAGGAAAAATTTGCACACCTAGATAGAGGATTGCTGTAAAGCGCTTTTAAAAATAGAGGAAGACAAAAGGAAATGTAACACAGGAAAGAGAGAGTAAATGTCACAGTTCTGTAAATGTAAAAGTTCTGTTATATGGTAGGACTTTGAGAAAAATCTAGGAGTAATTAAAGAGCATGAAATGAAATAGAACAGACGGATTGACAATGTAGGGGCTGCGCAGTCTGCCCATAGCTGTCTGAGGGCCGTGCGTGCTGGTAACATCTGCAGGTAACATCTGCAGCATTGCGGCCAAATGCAAGATGTGTCATTATTCACGTGAAGCTTGAAGTGCTCAGCTCCACTTCCCTCATCCTCAATCTTCCACATCGTTTGGTCTGGCTTCAGGATATCAGGAGACATTTCCTGTTGCAAAATATTTTGCTCTCTTAGTCTTTGTGTGCTGCCCATGCTCATCTCCAGGTCATAGCAGTACAGATGACTTTAGATGGCTTCCAACAGCCATGATTCAACTTAATATGTCCTGAAATTGTTCTGGTGGCTTCGGTAGAGTTTTCTAATATGTATTTAATTAGGTCCAGAACTTTTAAAAAATCCCTCAATCCATTTTATAACAGTGAAGTTGTGAAGTTTTGCAGCCCTTCAAGTTGAAAAGCAGTTTAAAATCAAATGCGCATCTCAAGAGGGAAAGTTTTGCATAAGTAGAGTTGGCGATCATACAATGTACTCCTAAGTTGATAACACTACAATACTTCCAGACTCACTCTTTTGGTTTATGGTTTCTCCATAAAGTATTTGATATAGCCACAAAATATTTGCAACCCTTTGGTCTTTAAATTGCCCTAATTTTCTGTAATTACTAACACTTAATAAAACAGATAAGCAACTTCTGACTCAATCATACCTGAACATTTCATGCTAAAAGTGCAGAGCCTGATCATTCAGCTTGTTAATAAAAAGGCAAGTCAAGGCGAGATCTGCTTTAAGGTCAGAAATTTCTTGGTTGATGTCTGTATTACACAAAGGACAACAAAGGTTTTAACAGAAAGTAAACAACGTTTTGCATGAAGCAATAGAAAACAGTAACCTTCTTTGTGCAAATAAAATGTGAGCTGAAAAAATGCAAAACAATGCCATTTTTATGTACTTGAAGATTTGTACACCCAGCATATACTGCAGTAAATACTTTGCAGAAAAAAATGCAGAAAATTCTGAGAATTTTCTCTTTTAACTGCAGATAAAATACGATCAATTTTTTGTGAAACCTAAGTGGCCTTTAAGTTAGAGAAACATATAGCGTGGATACATAAAGATTTTTGTGAACTAGTAATTTATATCAGCAACTTGTTTGAAAACAAGTGTATGAGAGAAATGAACTCTCCATGTACGATATGTGAAACTGCTTATTAAATGTGAAGTGAAATATTACAAAACTGCTATGGTGTAATTCTATCTAGAAAGTATATAGTTGAAATATCAACTAACCCCTGTGCCTGTGACAAAACAAAGTTAAATTGAAAATAATTTCATGAAACTTCTAAGAAAACTATAAAAACTGTAGAAAAGCCATTATTTGATGGATTCATATGTATGTGGTTTCTTCAACTCTGATCCTGTTGTCTGATAACTTGGAAGTATTTACTTTTGTGCCATTAATTTTGTTTGTTTACTGTTTTCTGTTTTAAGCAAATTTGTCTGTACTATCAAAAAAAAGAATGTATATTTACCCCATCGGTATGTGAAATACAGGTCTGGATGGTCAATTTCTGTTTTACAAATGATTCTTCTTTTCTGTAAAAAATCTAAATAAAAATATAGTGATGAAATGGCCCAATTAATCCTTTACAGAGATCAACTGATGCATCATTTTGTGATCAACACAATAGTATATTATTTATAAACAAATATAAACCTCAGATTTTTTATTTTCTTTATGTCTTTAATATGTCAATAATAATGCACCTTCTGCTCTTAGAGAGTGATTTTTTCAGGAATTACACTTCATATGAATTTGTTTTACTGGAGCTAAGTCATCAAAGAAATTATATTACCTTTTCTCATGTGCTTTGCTACATGGTGCTAAATATTTTTATTTTTAAGGCTTTTTCAGTTTCGGGTCTTTCCATCTGACACAATGACTAACTTGATACAAAAATTTAAACTGTTTTCCATTTGCTTTCTTCTTTGCATTGCAGCAACAAGCTTGTTTGTCTTGCAGTGTCTAAATGTAGATCAGAATGAATGTTTGCACAGCTATGGTTTGTTTAAGACACATTTTCCTGAATTTGCAAGTTCATCTTGTCTAAACGATACAAGCCAGACCCATGTTCTCCAGGTGATCTGCCTAATTGACTTGCATGGCTATTCAGCAGCGGAGGTATTTTCTCCCTTTTTCCTCTGAGAATTCTTTAGGTCAGCAGAGTCCAGAGGGTTTTCCATTGGCATAAAAGAGTTCAAATTAGAACATCAGTCACATATAGAGATATAACTGAGCTTGTCAATGTGTTCTATTCCAAGCAATGAGGGCAGAAAAAAAACCCACTGAACAGAAGTAGAGAAAAAACTCAGACTTCAAAGAAAGAGAATTTGAATAATGAAAGGTGGTAGAACAGAGGCATACTTATGGGCTTAACAAATGCTGGAAAAAGATGTTTTGACGCAGAATATTCTGAGATCTTGATGCACAGGAGAAAGATGTGTATCTTCAAAAAGCATGGTTCTGCGCTTGCACATTGTGAAAGGAAGTGAGAGAAGAGTTCAGTGATGATGACTTTCAGTGAGAAAGTTTGTTCTGAAATGCTTTTGAAATTCTTAGATTAATGTCTTTTGATGCTCGTACATTTGCAGAAACATGGTTAGGGAGAATTTAGAACTGCTTGATGTAAATTAGACATATTGGAACTATGTTGATTTTCAGACATACCCCATCACCCAGAAAAATTATAATGAGTGCTTGTGATTAAAGGAAATGTGAGGAGCTTTTCCTCATTTAGAATATTAGGATTGGCTGTGGTTGCTAATGAAGTGCAAAATGAAATTCTAGTAATTATGTAAATAAGGGCACAAGTAAATCTAGAGATATTGCTGGACTTCTGGGGAAAAGACAAACAATTTTGAAACTATCAATGGATGGTTCCTGTTTTGTGTCTGGCTGGGATGGAGTTAACTTTCCCCAGAGCATCCCTCACCGCGCTGTGCTGTGTGTGGGTAGCAGCAAGGTGTTGGTAACACACGGGTGGTTTGGCTGCTGCTGAGCAGGGCTGGCACACACCAAGGCTGTCTCTACAACATCCCCCTCAGCAGCGGGCTGGGGGGGGGCAAGGTCTTGGGAGGGGACACAGCCAGGACAGCTGGCCCCAGCTGACCAAGGGATATTCCATACCATGGGACGGCTGCTCGGCAATGAGAAGCTGAGAGAAAGGAGAAGGAAGTGGGGACATTCATTATTTGCAGCCTTGGTCTTCTGGACCAACCGGTACACTTACTGAAGCCCTGCTTCCTGGGAAGTGCCTGGACATCGCCTGCTGATGGAAGTTGAAAATAAATCTTTTATTTTTCCTTTGCTTCCACACAGCCTTTGCTTTTACTTTATTAAACTGTCTTTGTCTTGACTCATGAGGGGTTTTTCTATTGTATTTTCTCCCCCCACTATCCTACGGAGGAGGGGAGAGGTAGAGCAGCATGGTGGGCACCTGGTGTCCAGCCAAGGTCAGCCCACCACAGTTCCATAAAAAAATGTTTTTGGTTTGTCTCATTCTGACATGTGTCTTGGCTGGATATAGTTTCAAAAATACCAAAAACCCCCAAACAACTGACAGAGCTTGGTGGACATGATGATAATCTAACAGGCAAGTGAGCTTATGGATATGTCATTAGCTTGCTGGATCATTAATATAGTCTGGTATCTTCTTCATCGTTGAAGGTAGAGAAAATTATCACTTGATGATAAGTAGTTAGAAATTTATCTTAAACGAGAAAGAAGAACTAATGATTTCAGTAAGATGGAGTCTCTACATTTGCTCCAGCAATCTTGACGGAGAATAGCTGAGTTTTCTTGGTAATACATGACCTTTTGTACAAAATAAAAAATGTTTACTATTTCTTTTTTCCTGAAACTTGCAGACATGTACTTCCAGAAGTATAAAACCTTAAAAAATATTTAAAAATGTGTACATTTTTTCAGTAATAATATTACTATGATCCTTCAATGTTTACAACCATTTGCATTTCAATAGATTGCAAATACCTTTAACAAAGGGAAAGGATCTGAGGGACTAGAGAGAAAAGGCTATCCTTTAGACATTTTGACATATAGCTTAAATAGTAACAGGCAGTGATATTAGGTTGAAAAAAAGATTGGTGAAGGAACCGATAGGGTTCTCTTAAACTAATCTAAACAAATAAATTTAAAATTAATAGATAGGATTGATTTCTTTTGTTACTTTAAATCCATAATACTGTTTTTGTATTGCTTTCATATATATTTTTTATACTAAGAAAAAGAATAAAAATATTCAACTTCAACTAAATATGTTTAAGTTTATTCCAAATAATTGTAGGGGGGAAATAATAAAATAAAATCTTTGCACTGACTGTGCAATGAGTCCCATAGGTTCTTCTGTATTCATTAAACTGTAGCAATAATAGAACTACTAAATAGTTAAGGTCAGTTGTTCCAAACCTCTATTTTTTAAAGTTGACTGTCTTGCTGGCATATTGAAACCTCAAATTTGACCATTTGAATCACAGAAGATAGTATGGACATGCTTGGTTTGTGTTGCTAATATATGGATATATAAAAATTCATAGTAAATTTGAAGTGCTCTCTGAAAGTTGTTTGTTGCCTCCTACTTGTACTGTTGATTTCTTTGTGTCTGTGCATACAATGACAAAGGTGGCTAGTGCATTAAACTGGCAATCAAAGTTCCACTGTCATTGCTTTTGTCTAACCTTGAGCAATTCCTCTTGCAATCTACATAACTGCAAAATCAAAATGTTTCCAACAGTTTTTCTGTGTGCTTGCATGTAAAGACCAATCCAACTCTTTCTGGGAATATGGTGGTTGAATTCTCTTGGTATTCCTAATCTAAAACATGATAGTGAAATATTAGTATCTCTTTTAATGAAGTTCATGGAATAATGGAGAAAATTATTATTAGAGTTATCTCTCCAAAACTCTGGATCTATCTTCTGAATATCAGAAAGAGGTAGGAGGGAAGAATATTATGAGTTTCATTGCAGAATTTTGAGGTAAACTTAGAATCTTCTCCTTCTAACTCCATATAATATATTGCTTAAAACCAAGTGCAGTAATTTCAGAGTCATCAACAACAGGTTCATATGCTTTCTCATAGTGACTGCTTAGAGCATATGAAATCTATATCCTAACTTCAACTAGAGGTTAAGGTGATGAAAAGCTAATAGGAGCCTACAAACTTCTCTCATATAGAAATGTGCTTGTTTCTGGAAGAAAACAAGAAAAACATACTTCACATATTTAAAAGATGTTCTTGCAAAAAAGTAAACCTCTTGTCAAATCTCTGCATTCTAATGGAAATGCCTCTACCTTCTTTTACTGCCCTTATCAACTCTTCATTAGCCCTCTTAATAGTCTAGCTGTATATACATATATTTGACTTATCTTTTTAAAGCCCATTAAAAATGTGACTGCACTTTGTTTTACTTTAAAAATTCCTAGTATCACTACAACTTATGTAATTTCATTAATAAGCATGGCTTCTTACCTAGAACCTTGTATCTGCACTGGCATAATTCTAAACAAGGACTTGATGTCCCATTGCAGATGTTCTTTGTATTTACTGATTAATTTCAATATTTACCTTGTATTTCACTTCACTTCCTAATTTGTTTTCCATAAATGCTTCTGTTCCTAGTGATTGTGTGTCCTGGTTTCAGTTGGGATAGAGTTAATTTTTCTATCTAGTAGCTGCTAAAGTGCTGTGTTTTGGATTTAATATGAGAATAATGTTGATAACCCACTGATGTTTTCAGTTGTTGCCAGGTAGTTACAGTGCCTATGCTGAGTCAAGGACTTTTCAGCCTCTCCCTCACTGCCAGGTGCACAAGAAGCTGGGAGAGCACAGCCAGGACAGCTGAGCCAGGCTGGCCAAAGGGATATTCCGTACCATATGACGTCATGCTCTGTTTGTAACTGGGGAAGCTAGCTGGGAGGTGGGATTGCTGCTCAGATACACACTGGGCATTGAGATTTTTTCTGCAGGTGGTGAGAAATTGCATTTGTGCATCACTTATATTATTGTTATTATTGTTATAATTATTCTCTTCCTGTGTTATCCTATTGACTGTCTTTAACTCAACCCATAGGTTTTGGGTTTTTTTCCCATTCTCCTCCCATCCCCTTGGGGCAGAGGGGTGAGCGAGCAGCTGTGTGGTGCTCAGTTACCAGCTGGGGCTAAACCACCACATGGTGCAAACATGCCAGGCTACAGCAATAGTGATAAATGGTGTTGATGCCTTAGGACGATACCTAAGTAAATTAGCTGATAAAGCTATACTGTTCAGTTTCAATTTTTAATACTGTTTTGTAGCATTGGATTTTCATTCACCACAGAATTGGCTTTTCTTACTTTGTGATTTAATTATTCTTCACAGGGTAATGAAAATTTAGAAATATATAAGGAAGTCAAACATACTTTTACAACTGAAGCTAAGTAAGAACATGATAACTAGAGAGAAATCAGGAAGCTCTGAACTACAGAAAGCAGTTTAAAAGCTTTTAGAATGTGCATTCCTTAGAAACAATATTTTGCCTGGAGTATTCAAGTGCTTCTATATTTTAAGTTATACAGCTCCCTAAGCCATAAAGATACTTCTTAGTTCATATTGTCTCCTTTAGAAGTCAATATCACATGTGCAGGGGAGAATGGAAGAAGATATACACAAACCAATTCTTACCATCTAGACAACTGCTGAAGCAGAAGTGCTGTATTTATGTTAATAAGACTTTCCAGACCTTTCACATGTGAAAGTTTACAGGAACATGACTCTTCCTGGAGCTAAGAGAGGAAAAATCTGTACATAAATGTTGTCTCACAGATAAGAGGAAAGCATTCTCACAGCTAACATGTTTCTTAAGTTGTTTATCTGTTTATTCTTCCATTAATTTTAAAGATGATTTTATGATACTGCTGGCCTCTTGGGCTTACTTGGTTTCAAGGTGGAATACAGAGGAAGCTTTCAAAGATGCGTGAAAAATACATTTTTTCACCACATAGATACATCTAATGTCCCGTCACTTGCTTTCCACGTTTTCTGTTTCAGTTGCTGCCTACATTTGTTCATCCATTTGTAACTCCTTCTGTGTGTCTGAGATGACCTTTCTCTTCCAGCCTTCCAATGATGGCTATCTCTTCAATCCTCCTAAAAAACTTACTTTTCTGCAATAAATAAATGTTTTACCCTTTAGTTATATATCCTTATCTGAACACCAGGAAATACATACAGTTCAATCATGCACATCTATAATCTCTTGCCTGACACTGTTATCTTATTAAATACTGAAATAACTCTTTTGAAATAGAACAGGTTAGAAATTTTCACATTTCATTAAATATTAACTTATAGGCTATGTAGCTTCTTCACTGAAAATCATCAACTGTTTATTTTTTCTTTTACAGTTTTATTTAGAAGTGCTGGAAAATATATTCAGATAGATTCATGTAACAAATAAGAATGCAAGTCAGGCCTATTTACCCTGAAAGATATGGATTTATTTTTATCTAAATGTCTTGGAGAAATTTCTTAACCAAGATACTTTAAAAAAATCCAACACTTTTTGTCATCAAATTTCACCTATGAGGTGAATTTTCTATGAGGAAAGGAAATGCTTTGATTCCAAAAGTTCATATATAAATTCATAATTTTCATTTTAACTCACAGTTTAAATTGAAGTAATTAAATATTTTAATGTTATTTAAATTTTTTGGGGGTTTTTTATTGTTGAGTAATATTTACCCTGATTTAGTATTATATAATAATTAACATACTGAATTTTTATTGGTGAGAAATTCAATCTTTTATAGTCAACTGTTTTTGTTCCTTAATTAAAACAAAACCTGTTCCTTGTGATAAATTTTATTTCAGGTAAATAGGAGAGACAAAAGCCTTCAGTTGACCAAAAAAAAAGCCAAAAAAACCAAACCAACAAACAAAAAAACCACCAAAAAAACCCCCAAAACCAAAACAAACAAAAAAAAAACTGAGAAAAAAGACAATGCTAATTACATGTTTGGGTTAAATAAATCCTCAATTATTTTTTCTATCAAATAAAAATTACAACATTATGAAGGAGTCAAAACTCATTAGCCAACAGCTGCTTAACTCAAGTAACTCATCAGAGGTACCTCTGGCCTTTGAAGTATCTTGTGCTTAATTGTCTTAGAATCCTTAGACGGAAGCCAACACCTGTGAGCAGACAGTTGCAGGATATGCTGTTACAGGAAAGATTTCAGAAAACTTTTTTTTTTTTTTTTAATCTCCCTAGTTTCATGAATTTTTGAACAGAAAAAAAACATGAAATATATAAGTAGTATAAGTGGGGAAAAAATCAGTGAAGGAGATAAAGGATATTTTAAGGACTAGCAGGGGTAACTTTTTAAATCTTATTTGTCAATTTTTTACAGTGGTGCTAGAAAAGGGAAATTTGAGATAGACACCATGAAAATAAACATATATATGTAGAACAGAATAATAAGCATGCCAGGGTAATGCATGGAAAGTTAAATGAGCTGTCAAAAGTCTGACCATCAGGGCCAATACAGGCAAGAGGCAAATTATTTCTAAAAACGCTTTTTGATTCCACTCACTTTTCAGGGTTAAGGTCTACTGTTTTCCAGATTTTGTAGCCCCTTGAAAAGGTGAGCATCTCCATAATAAGTGTTTAACTCTCAGAGATTCAACATCTTAGTGTTGTTAAGAATGAATACAGTAAAGCACTTTTGTGAGAACAATCTCTGAGACAACAATTTTGAATCGTGCTTAGGAAGTCTGCTAAAACTGTGATAGCTTTGAATATTATTTTTATGAGTAGAACCAGCAGGTTTGTATTACAAGATCCTCTGGATTTCACATTGTGTTTTACCTTCCTTGGTATATATGAGGCTATGTGATAACTTCTAGGCAGGCATAAAATATCATCTCTCTGACTTAGCAAAAAATCATAGAATCACAGAATCATAGAATAGTTTGTGTTGGAAGAGACCTCAAAGATCATCTAGTTCCAGCCCCCCTGCCATGGGCAGGGACACCCTCCAATAAACCAGATTGCCCAAAGTCTCATCCAACCTGGTCTTAAACACTTCCAGGGAGGGGGAATCAGCAAATTTCTTACTTGTTTCTGATTAATTTTCTTGTATGTTTCACTGAGCTCTCTTGACTTTAGTCAAGTTTTGAGCTCTCTTGGTTAAGGCCAGAATTCACTTACCTAACTAGTGTCATCTTAGGTGTTGTAGAACATCCTACTGAACCTCCAACTGCCTCAAAAGAAGTGCATCTCTTTGACACAACCTGTGTCATAACCACCAGTTCCCCTGTGGCAGGTGGGAGCCCCATCTTAGTAAGCTAAACCAATTCAAATGGCTCGAGGTGACTATACGTTCGCAGTCTTACCCTTCTTCCGTAGCTGCTGGCATAGGGCTGTTGCTGTCCAGCTGACTTCTAGAAGTGGAGTCTCCTGTGTTTGTTTCTTTTGTGGACAGAGTTTTCATTAACATATAAATACCAAGAAGATGCCAATTTTCTGCTCACCAAAAGATTTGAGCGGAAAAAAATATGTGTGAGTGAATGTGTGTGGTTTGATGTGTGTATTAAAGTATCAGTGATTTTTGCAGTTATATCTCAGTACCTTCTGGTTTTCTCCTCTCAAAGGTGCAAAAAAATCATACTAATGAATCCAGTGTCCCACAAAAAAATGAACTTCTCTTTCAAGAACATCAAACAGGTCAGCCATTTCATCTTTGCAATAAGCTGTAGAAACTTGGGAAGGAGGGAACAAGACAAACTAATTTTTCCAGATTTACAATCTTAGAAACATCTTCAAAATAAGGATATATTCACCAAAGCTAGGCAAAGAATCCTTAGTATAAACAGAAATTCTGGTTCTCATAAATAATCATTGAGTTTTTATTTTAGAAAACATGGAATGACTATTTAGAATTTAAATCACAGCTTTTTACTCATCATAACTTTCTGAATATTCTAACTGCAAACCTCACATACATGTCTGCTCCAGGCCACAGAGCTACCTGGGCTTTCCTCAGTCTTGGCTTACTGAAGCAATTCAGGGACTTGATATCTCAGAAAAGTTTAGCAAGTTCAAACAAAATTAATGTTCAGTTACTGCCATACCAAACTAGAGTGTTATACAAGAGAGACTTAAAATGGTTTTTGAAGATAGAAATTTTCTATGCTCTTCTGCTTCAGTAGTACAACAAAAGATTCTAAATATTGTTTTAAAAGATTTATTTGTTTTTAAAAAGCGTTTGTTTGTTTGTTTGTTTGTTTGTAGGACAAAAACAGGCAAGCAAGAGTCAATGATTTTTTTTTCTTTTTTTTTNGTAGGAAAAAAAAAAAAATCAAGGCTGCCTAAAAAAATGAAAAAAAAATTTCAAATTGCCTTATATTGAATTGTTATTATTTTGGCATAGTTTTCAACATTTTAAAAATAACAGTAAAGTGAGAGAAAGATTAAATAAATATTCACAATAATATAGAACAATTAACCAATGTTTGTTATTTGGATAATTTGCCTTGTAATGGTCTTATTTTCTCACAGAAACAATGTTGATCAATTACTTTGATAATACAAAAATACTTTAAAAGGTACTATAATAGAAATGAATATAATATATTGTGTATACTTTCAATATCTTCTGTTTTCTTCTGAAAGTATCAAATTGAAATGGAAATTATGGTTGACCTCGTCGGTCTATTTCAAATTATATGTTTTCATTATATTGTTTGGAATAGCTGAAATTGATATCAAACTCATTGTATTTTGTCTGTATTATACTGAGTTCTCTGTGTCTGGTCTTTCTCTGTCCTCACTATAGATTCTGTGAATACCTCTTGTGTACAGATTTCTCAAGACTATAACTTGCTTTTCAGATTTCAATGCCATTATTCTCTTCCAAAACTATATGAAGTTTCATTGTCATTTCCAAGTCTAGAACTTTTAGCAAAAAATGTCAGATGTCAAATTAGTTCCTTCCATAGGAGGTATGTGTATTTCTATTTCCATCACAAAGACATTTTGAGGTAGTGCCTTTCCAAATGATTGATCTGAGCTGTTACCGAAACTCTAACTTTCATTAATTGTTGCCCGTAATTTTCTTTTATGATGCCATTGACATCACTAAGAACTTTTATTGGAGAATAACATCCATAATATCTGTGTAAATCTGTTATTAGAAAATAATGAGGTTCAAATGGGTTATACAAGTTTCAGGGAACTTGTGAGGTTGTACATCAAAGATGTCGAAACTAGCAAAAATGCCCCCAGATAGATAAAAACAAAGTGTAAGCACGGAACGATGGCATAATTTGAATTGGAAGGGAATGGAGGTCCTGTAGCTTACCATCTTCTCAAAGCAGGTCCAGTCAGAGCAGATTTCTTGGAGTCTCATCCTGTTGAGTTTTGAGTACCTTCAAGGATAGAGATTCCAGAGATTCTCTGCACAAAATGTTCAAAACCTGGCATCCATTATAATAAAAAAGTTTTTCCTAGTATACAACTGCTTTCAATATCTGTTTCCCTGCAAGGGCTGCTATGAACGAGAATGACCTACAAGACAGAAAACATGTCTGGTTCTGGTATGAGGGAGTAGGAGTATGGTCTTTTTTCTCTTTTTATTTTTTTTTAGACCCTTACACCAAAAGTGATTGAAAAGATTAAAGTGGGTTAGTGGGTTGACTTAAAAATGTGTTTTACCTATGAAGTAATGCAATTAATTTCCAGAACTAGAAATGCTTAGAGATTAGTCGTCTTCACTATCGAGGAACAAGAATTTTGATTTTGTGATATTGAAGAGTAAGTTTATTCATATGAAGTTTATTATTAAAGAATGTGTCCCAGTCTGAGTGATCAAGACAGTAATAGATTATATCAGAGCTATTGCAATTTCTAGACAAATTTATTTAGACAGTTTTCACAAATCTTAGAAACAGAGAAGATTAATACACAGTACTGGGTCTAGTGTTCAATCCTTGTAATAATTTTGGGGCCAAATTCTGCTAATTGGTATGCATGGGGTTTTTTTTTATAAAGCTTATACCACTGTAGTTAATCATAATCATTTGTGCTTTTAATCAACAGTGACAACATATACAATTTAACTTGTACTATGGTGTGGTTAGTTTAATTAAACTTTCATGAAATAGGAAAAAAGAATCAAACTTAAAATATTTTTACAACAAATTATGATATAATCATATTTTTTATGTAGTGATTTTGAACAGAACACCATGGCTGCTTTAGCAGGGAGTACATTTCAATTTGCAGAATCTATAGCCACAGCATGTATTCACTTTAAAAATGAGTCAAAACATTTCACGTTAATAGTAATAAAAAATATTCAAAGTCCTTTTTTCCTGACTTTAAGTTTACGAATGGAAAATAGTACTTTTCAATATTAGCAGAATAAGTAGGGCCACAGGGCAGTCATAGAATTTTGTGTGATAAGAAGTAATAAAAATAAGTCTATGAAAACTACAAAAGGCAATCATTATTTAAATATTCTTTATGTTTCCCATGTGATATCCAATGAGAGAACCACTTCATATTTCTGTGCAAATACCAAGTTTTCTTGGTCTTCACTTGCTTTTTACTGACATATAATGTTGACTCTTCCTAAAAGGTGTATTGTCAACAGCAGGAATTTTCTTCAGAAAGATGGATTTGTTAATGTATTAATATTTTTAAAATAAACTGGTGTGAATGTAGTTGTTTCTTTTGTTTTTCTAACTTGAATTAAAAAGAAAAGCCATTAGAATTTCAACTTTTATTAGTTAACAATTTTTATTATTTTTTTTTTAACTTTCAAACTGTTTAGCAGAAACAAAGTATTTTAGAAAAAGTTAATTACTTGAATTTCAGTTACACCCCTACTCTGTGAGGGGAATCCCTCTGCTCTTCACCTCATTTTTTGCCTTGTGGTTTTGCAACACATACTGTGTGACAGGATTCATTCCTTCTATTGAAGTGGTAGGCTGTAAAAGACCTGAAATTGTATGAACAGAGGATAACTGTGTATTAAGTAAAACACTTTACTGTTGTGGGATATAGTTACTAAATCAGAACTTCATTCAACAGGTAAACAAGCTCTCCCTCTGGACATTGGTTTTGTAACTTTGCTGGGTGCTGTTTTGTGAAAACTACTCATGATTAAACTAGAATATGAGAGGCAATTTGGAACATCAACAAATGTTACAGCTTGGCTGTAAAAAGCAACCACAGAGTAACAGGAATAGAGATTGCAGCCAAGAGAAAAAGATTTGAGACTTATAAATGGAAAGCCATATACAGAAGGTAAAATAAACAGCATTTCTATACACTAAACTGGAGAACCAAAAGGAGGTAGCTGAATAACAGAGTATTTTATTAAAGAGGGCTATTTTAAAACTTGTCTTTTCAATGTTATCCTCATACTACATTTTTGTGTTCAAATTCTATGGATGTAATAAGAAAGAACTAATAAAATAAAAAGGTTCATGAGACAATACTCGGTTTGAACAGTTGCTCAAAATGTAAGGGATGAAATATCCTCATTCCTAATATGTATCTTTTGTATACTTTCAGAAAAACAGCTTATGTTTTACTTTAAATAGTATATATTTGCTTACATAAAATTGGTACTTTCCATTTTATCACAGTCTGGTTTTGCTCTGCAATTTTTTTTTCTTTTCTTTTGCCCAGATCAAAGCAAGACTTAAACCATTTATGACTTTTAAAGCTAGAGACAAACATGAAAATATACATTTAAAAATGTGTTGCTTAATTGTTCCTCTCTCCTATATTGAATCTGTGATGTCTGATACAGAACAGAGGCTTTGCACTGCTGAAAATTAATATGAATTAATTTTTTCATTGGCTTACTTATATTTTGGGCTCACAGAGAAGAGGATGTCATGCTTTTGGCCATGGATTTTTTTTTTTTTTTAACTTATCTTCTCTGAATACTTTTAATATGATTAATATGAAGATTTTTATTTGAGAATCATGATGAAAGTTAAAATGGTATTAAAATCTCACAATTATTAAAAGACTAATAGACCACATATTGCAATCAGAAGCAATTAGCCTCTAATATCAAGAAAATGAATTTTTTTTTTTATTTTTTTTTTTAAACCAAATTGCTTGGCTTAATAGCAGTCATTTAAAAAGTTTCCCCTCATGTCGTATGACACAGGCATAGATCATTGTGTTCAGGGTTGATTTAAGCAATTGTTTCCAGTTACCATACTTATGAATCAGTTTATTAAAGATCAACTGGAATTATTGGGCTGGCAAATAACAAGCTAAAAATGAATGCTGATGACAAAAGAAAAATGGAAAAAATAAGCAACAGTTTCACTGGGGAAGGAGAAATTCCCCGTATCAACTCTCCGCTCAAATGCTACAGATGCGCTGAAATTGTAGTGCAGATTTTGTCACAGTTCCTCAGAGGTCTGTATGTAGGATAGTTGGGTCATGTGAGATCTTTTGTTGGTAGAGTCTTGCCATCTAACTTTAGGCCATACAACAGCCTCTTAATAGCTGATTGATCACCTTGTATCTGATTTAGCAGCGTGAATATGGGACCCATTCAAAACCTTTTCCAGAATGTTTTCATACAGGTAAGACTCCCCTTAGCATTTCTAAACAACTCGTTTGTTTGTTGTTGTGGTGGGTTTTTTTCCTTTTAAAAGAATTCTAAATGTCTTCTATATTCATTGTGAGAAAAGCCATTCTTTCTGAATATTAGGATTATTCATTTTTATCTTAGGTGTCTCCATGATTTCCAGCTTTCTCTACTCCTTTTAATGCTTTTTCTGATAAACTAATAATGTCAGAAATACCCTTTCCTCCACAATGGATTTGTGCATCAGCAGAATTTCCTGCTTTTCCATTCCCCTTTTTTCAGTCTCCCAACTTACTCCTGACTACCATTATGCTGTCAGTATCTCCACTTCATATATTTTCTCTAAATATTAGATCAATAGGGAGTGTATAGCAATGTATTTTATCTGCATATTGCAGTAGCATCCTTGGTCTGCAAAAATATCTTTTTATTTCTTTTCTATCCCTTTTATCTAGCATCCTCATCTTAACTGATGCTGAAACAAACATCCAAATGACACAACTGAATGTTATCAGGTTCTGATTGACTTTAATTTCTTGTGGCTCATTTAACATGAAGTCCTTTTATAACTTCAGCATATTATTAGCACAGAACATCAGTTTTTCTCTTTTTGATGTACACAAAACTAAACTTTTCTAAAACCTAAGTATGCATATTTATGAAATGCTTGAGCTTACCCCTTAGATTATCTTAATTTTTTAATTGCATAGTGAGACACTGTACACACATATACGAAATTCCATAGCATTACTGAGGAGTGATATGTTGGCTAAAAACCTTTTGGATTTTTCATGTGGAAATTGTAGTCAACATAATGACTCTATCACAAATCACATCATAGAATCACAGAATGGTTTGTGTTGGAAGAGACCTCAAAGCCCACCTAGTTCCAACCCCCTGCCATGGGCAGGGACACCCTCCACTAGACCAGGTTTCTCAGAGCCTCATACAAATTTCATAGGTTTATCTTGTAAGAAGTAAGAGAAATTTACTTCATTTACTGACTTTGATTTAGCTTAATATCTATATAAAAAAATCACACTTACTGTAATTTTTAGCTGCCAGAACAATTCTTCGTATCAACACTTTATCTCCAGTATTTTTCTTTAAAAACTCTGTTTCCCTGATCTATGTTTTTCAGTGTGGCAGAAAGTTTCCTGCCAAATCTTGCACTGTAGTTGTGGATAAAATAATGTCATGGTATTTTCTTTTAAAATGTAGTAACTAGTACATAAAATATTTGATGCAGTGTGTGGGAAGTTAATTTAAGTTATTTTTTTTATTATTTTTAGTCAAGGTTGGGGTTTTTTTGTTTGTTTGTTTGTTTGTTTGTTTGTTTGTTTTTTAAGAGAGACAGTTTATAAAAGGATTGTTTTGTATTTTTTCCGTAAAATATTTTTCTTTGTTCTGTTTTCAAAATACTCTTTCAGGAAGCTCATTTTATTTCTTTTAAAAGATTCTATGTCAAATTCAAATTTCTTTGTGATTATTAAGTTACCAGTTACTCTTTAAACAGTCTTTTGAGTTATGCCATATAAGTCTTTATTCAGACATCTCTGTTTGCTTTATTGAGCTTGAGAGTATTTGATATCTGGCAAAAAGTACTTGGTACTTCACAAGCTAAACTGAATTAAATCCTTATGATTTTTCATGGTAGCTGAAAACGAACAACCCAAAGCTGTTGAGTTTCATTGTTCTGAGCTGCTGGTGAAGAACTGCTGATGGTTATAAGTACACATCCAGCATCTTCAACAAACACAGGCTGTGAAGGAAAAGCTCTTCAGCTTCAGTTTTAGGATCCAGAAAAGGATGAAGTCATGTCTACAATTTTCTTGTGTGAATCAAATGCTGTATTTTGGGTTATGGGAAAACATTCTTTAGATTGCCCTCTTCTGAAAGTCAGCAAATACTGTGCCTTTTCAGTTTGTGGCTTTAAAAGAGACAAGTTAATGTTCCAGTAACAATCCCTGTGAGGCTGATACAGTCCATTAAAACCGGGGGCACTTGGTCACTTTGCAGAATTGCTTCAGAAGTAAGCTGTAATTTCTGAAGCCTCTCTAAGGAATTAAACACAAAGCAAGTGTAGGTCTTTTTAAATGGTCCCAGGTAGTGTGTGACTGAGGAGCAGAAAATGCCATCTTTTTTTTTTTTTTTCCCCCACCTGAAAGGTACTAGGAAAATCATTGATTTTTCTTAGTGTTTCAGCTCATCAGTTCAAAGTTTATTATGTTTGAAATGTGTTTTCTAAATAAAATAAGTATCTTACCTTTCTCTTGTGATTCTTTGTGATTTTTTGCTTTTTAGTAACCAGTCAAGCTGCAGTGGTACAACATGCCACTAATGTTGATTTATTTCAAAGGCTCTGGTGCTTTCAACAGGAGCAAAAATAAATAATAAAAAAGGATATCTTTATTGTCTTATATTAGAATTTCAGGACTTATTTTAATTTCTTGAGCTTCTTTTACATGATTTGAAGTAAAAAAGATTAAAATCATTCACATTGTCTCCCTATGGTCAGAAAACAATGTCACCTTTATTTTGAAGAAGATGATGGCCTGGTCTTCAGCATGCTACAATATCTGTAATAAAAGATATGTATTTAATTAATCTTTTCTGTAGAATTTATGTAGAGTTTCATTGGGTTTCCTCTTCTTCATTGAGAAAATTCTGAAGTATAACCATTTGTCATACTATGATAGAAACAATTGGGCTGTTGGAAAAAATGAGTGGAACAGACCAAAACCACTAGGGAACATAAAAATATACAAAAGACTGTAATATTAAAGAGAAAAAAATGCACGTTATATATAATATATTGTATTACTCATAGTAAACATCATTCAGTACATCAAACACCTTTTTGTATTTGTTTTATTTCCTGTAGTTATTTATTTAAATACATATATGTATATCAGATATGTAGTTGATAAATAGCTACAATGTGCCAGAATAATGGCTGCAGATTAGAAAATCCTGTAATTTGGCATAATAAGCACATCAGGACTGCAGTCTTCATATATCTTCTTAATTACTTGCCATAATTGGGTTCCAGGGTTTATTTTTTGATGTTTATATTCATCCAATGGGAAAATTCAGAAGTGACCAAATTAATTAAACTTTTAACAACTGCTTTGAACTACTGGGAATGAATTATTGAAGAGCATATAAAAAAGATTTATGATCATGTTTGTTTCAAACCCCAGATATTAAAAAAGACTGTGGTCCCTCAGAAACTTATTTGCCTCTAGATTTGAGACACAGGACATGCCCAGGTATTGTGTTAGCTATGGTCAACCTTCTTAGCTACTATGTGTATTTCTCAAACTTGATGGTAGTGGTAGGTCAGTTCAGTGTAATTATTGAACATATTCCAGGATCACTCATTTAAAGGTATGGCTTTCAAAATGTTTAACCTTTTGATTACAGAAAATCTGCAGATTTTCCCATATATATTCCCGTATATGAGGGAATAGACCATTGCTATGGCAAGAACAAAACGCATCCTTCTGGGTGAAGTAACAGGGAAGAGTGGAGCAGCCCTTGAGTTTGTTCAGGGTTGTGTGACGCTAAGCCTAGCATTGAGGAAGTAAAAAGGGAAGGACGTGCCTAACTGCAGACATTAGATACTTGCACCTGGTAATGTATTCAAAGAGTTAAGCAAAACTATCATTTTACAAATGCAATTTAACCACTTCTTTTGCATTCAATTGAAAAAAAAAAAAAATCTGGTAGTGTGCCTGGGAAAATGTAAGCCAGCCTGAACAACACAAACAAGAACAACATATTAAACAGAGCTTTTGAGTGGCAGATTTAAAGAGATAATTCATATCTGATAGATACAAGGAATTATGTTTGCTGTTCAAAATTTTAGTAATGCACACAAATAAGTACTTCCTGCCTGCAAGAGTGCCTGCTAATAGATTCAGCTGAACCTACACAAACTTGTTGCCTGACACCATGCAGTAGTCAGAGGGAAGATCTGAGTAGATGTTGAGCTTTAACACATTTACAAGGTGATTACTTTGCTCCAAAGTTCATGGCTTAATTCTGTGCAGAATAGGCAGACAGATTAGTCTTAGGAAGAAGTATATCTCCTTCTTGAATAACAGAGGTTTTGACAAACAGGCAAACATCCAAGTATTCCTTGTTTACAAAAAGTAACGTCTGAAGGTTTATGCGACCTTTTCTGTGTTCCTATAGATTTTCATATTTAATTGCTTATAAGGTGCAAGTTAACTGATAATATTAACATTTTATGAAAGTAATTGCTTTCTGGAAGAGTTTAGTAATTTTCTGGGGCGTGCAAGATGAGCCAAATACTCAAAGTGTCTGGCCAGGGAGCTTAAGGTGCAAAATCAGCACCCAGAGGATGGTTATTGAGGTGAATCACTTGGGAGTTTTACCTCCTGTGGGTGATACCATCTGGGAGAAAGCAGTAGCTTCTGGTAGTCATGAGCTTTTTCAGCACTTATTTTTTTTGCAACAAAACAGAAGTTCATGGCCATTATGTTTGAAGCAGGGGTTACTGGACTTATCTGACTGCTAGCCGTGTGCTGCCTCATTTCTCTCCCCTGTATTGACAATTCACAACTCTTACCCTCCAATTCAGATTAATCTCAGAGAATTTCTATCTTTATAAATATATAAAGAATATATTCTTATTATTCCTAAAATGTATCACTTTATGAAAATAATTCAGGGGAATGGAAAGACTACATGTTGTCTGTGCTTCAGTGGATGTATATTATATTTGGAATATCCAATTTTGAACTATGTAAAATTGGAATGTGACACATTGAAAAATATAAGATTGTCTGGTGATATTACCATTTCAACTCACTAAAATTAAGGGAAAATTTTCTATTTATAACTATTATACCTCTAAAAGTCATGTATTTTCCTTGAAAAATTATAAAATCAGAAGAGTTACTTAATTATAAAATAATACATTTAGATTCTTTTTTCAGCATACATGTAAAGCACTTGGCACATTTTCAAGTTCAGGATCAAGTTTTCTTCTTGCACCACTTGATGACTGGAAGACAGAACTGGCTTGCTAGAACATGGAAATCCACTTTGTACTTGCTGTGGAAGCATGTGCTCATAATTTCTTTTCCCTGATTACTTGCTGGATCTAAGAAAGATCTAAGTCTTTGTAATTCCCAAGATGCATTCTTAACTAATAATATACTGCTGTTCTCTACTATCCTGAATGTTGATCTCTGCCCACCTGGCTGAACACAACCGAGAATTAATAGAATAAATTTGGAATGAGCAATCACCTTTCAGTTCCTTCCCTCATCCCGTGGAAATTCCTCTCTCATCACAACATTAGACCAGATGGATGAAGTACTGGTATAAACAGACCTTCTTCCTAAGTTAAATTCTAAATGCTATTTTATTTATATATATATATATATATATATAAATCTTTGAAGGTAAGCCCCAATTTATGGGAAGTCAAAACACTTCTTAAGGAATCAACAGATAAGTTGTAAAAGAAATTGCACCCGTGTGACAAGGGGTTGACATTTAATGATAAATACATCAAGACAATTGAAAATAAACATGTCAAAGCCAAGTTGTGTTTCAAAATTTGCTTAAAAATTTATATAAAAAATCCATTAGGGTTTTAAAAAATTAGGAGGTGTTGAGTACTTTTTCTAAACTTGAAGTGTTAACTTTAAATAGTAAAGTGCACTTCCAGATATTTATATGAAGGATGCTTTATTTTAGAAGATCGTAAATACATACTGGATCACAGAACCAGAAGCTAGAAAACCTTCAGTTTTAATTCTCGTTATGATTTTGAGTTCATTCCTTGCAGGATCTTAGAGAATTTTCTCGAAACAGTTTTACCACACAGAAAATAACAAAATAGCTGCCAGTTTACATTTTGGCATGGGAAATTCATGATGGCTTAATGGGGAAAAGAAAAAAAGTAGTAATCTGTCAAAGAGGCTTAGGATCCAAGGAGTTTAGTGAAAGTCAACAGATTAAAGACCATAATGGCTAAAGTGAGCAAAAATTCATCCTTTCAGGAACATTTGAATTATTCCTAGCTTTACTCTCCGTGTACTCTCCATGTAGTCTCTTTCCTAGATTCAGAGAAATGTTTTTGATTTCTTTCATCTTACCTGTTTGTCTGTGTTTCAACTGACATAAAGCTGCAGGCTAGTTGTTTGTTTATTCCCCTTTATTTCACAGACAGAAGTGCTAAAACTGTAGCAGGCTACATTGCTGCCTTGCAGTCTTACTGCCGATAATGGGAGCCTTACACTCAATTACCACAGTCTTCACAGAAGTTTAATTAACCAACATAATGTGAAAAAAAAATGTATTTAGTAGCTAGATTGAGTGGAATCATAATATTAAACACAGTGAGATATCTCTATTTTGCACCAGAATGAGGTACATCCCAAATCATGAGAGGGGAAAAAATGATGCTTGAAACAACCTTGTGCCAGAAATAAATACTGCATTGTTATTCCTGTCATTGAAAATAACTATGATAATGCATTCACTATTGATCTTTCTCAGTAGGATCCCAGCTCTGACTCATTGCTCATCTTAAATGTCTCAGTGAGTTGCAAGAGCTGTCAGTGCTTGCCCATTTAGTCTTACAATCTTTTGCATACTCTATTTGCTTAACAGTACTAGCTACCTGTGGACTACCATTCACATGGACTAACAGTGAAGCTAACCTGAAAATCAATATTGACTAAAGTTTCTTTTTTTTCTTTTTTTTTTAAGTACACATCAGTAAACATTGCAGTCCAAGAAAGGAAGAAATCTTCATGTGGAGGAATAACTACATTTGGAAAAATAAACAAAAACAGTAGTTATAATTCCTGGGAATCAAAATAAAAAAACAAAAATAAAAAATTTCTGAATTATTTTTCAATTTCTTTTAACTTACATGAATTTATTCATTAAAATATTAATGAATTTTAATGAAAAAATATTAATTAAAAAATCATTATTTTAGTAAAGTTTTTGATACTCTCCCTCACAGCATCCTTCTGGAAAACTTGTCCAACTGTGGTATGAGCAAGTCCACGGTGCATTGGGTGAAGAACTGGCTGAAGGGCAGAGNTCTCACCCTGAGTACTGTGTGCAGCTCTGGGCCCTGCAGTTTAAGAAAGATGTGAAAGTCCTTCAGTGTGTCCAAAGGAGGACAACAAAGCTAGTGAAAGGGCTGGAAGGCATATAAAAAGTGTCTAAGGACTTTGAACTTCTCTAGTTTGGAGGAAAGAAGGCTACAGGGTGACCTCATTGCTCTCTACACTTTCCTGAGGAGAGGATGTGGAGATGGAGATGCTGATGTCTTCTCCCTGGGATGCAGTGATAGGATGTGTGGGAATGGTTCAAAGCTGCACCAGGGGAGTTTAAGATAGGATATTAGGAAATATTTCTTTACTGAGAGGGTGGTCAAAGACTGGAACAGGCTTCCTAGAGAGATGGTCAATGCTCCAAGCCTGTCACTGTTTAAGAGGCATGTGGACAATGCTTTTAATATCATGCTTTAGCTTGGTAAGCCCTGTATCGGTCAGGCAGTTGGACTAGGTGATCGCCACAGCTCCCTTCCAACTGAAATATTCTATTCTATTCTATTCTATTCTATTCTATTCTATTCTATTCTATTCTATTCTATTCTATTCTATTCTATTCTATTCTAAAAAAATATTTATTTTTTTGTTCATTCTTGTGTACAATATCTTGACAATAAATAGCGGAACAGTTAAAGAATGTACACACATAGCTCGATTAAAGGGCTTCAGTTAGTAAAGTGCATGAATAGTAAGTTACATTTATAGCCTGTTGGAAGTCATGTGACCCGGCTGGTCCTCCCGCTCCTGGGTTGTTTACATACCGGTTCCACTGGAAATGTGATAGCTAGTTTTTGGGGTGGCTTTTTTTATTTTGTTTTGTGTTTTGTTTTGTTTTGTTTTGTTTTTTCCAAAATAATAGTTTTCACAATGTAGTGATCTGATTTTTTTCCCCCCATTCATTTTCACAAATAATTCCCAGATTCTTTTACCATTCCTAACAGATACATTGTTCAGTGTTGGTGTGCTGGATTGACCCAGGCTGGAGGCCAGGTGCCCCCCAAAGCCCCCCAAGCCGCTCTGTCAGTGCCCTCCTCAGCTGGGCAGGGACAGAAAATATAAGGAGAGGCTGGTGGGTGGAGATAAGGGCAGGGAGAGATCACTCACCAGGTACCGTCACGGGAAACACAGGCTCCACTGAGAGAGAAAAGTCAGCTCATTGATTACCCAGCAGGTCCGAGCAGAGCAATGAGAAGGAAACCCAAACCTTCACCCCCGTCCCCCCAGCCCTCCCTCCTTCCCGGCCCACCTTCACTCCCCATTTCTTTCTCTCCCTCCTCCCCGCCAGCGGCACAGGGGGACGGGGAATGGGGGTTGTGCTCAGTTCCTCACACGGTGTCTCTGCCGCTCCTTCCTCCTCAGGGGGAGGACTCCTCACACTCTGCCCCTGCTCCAGCCTGGGATATCTGCTCCAGGTGGGTATCTGCTCCACCATGGGCCTCCTTGGGCTGCAGGGGGACAGCCTGCCTCACCATGGTCTTCTCCAGGGGCTGCAGGGGGATCTCTGCTCCGGTGCCTGGAGCACCTCCTGCTCCTCCTCTGCACTGACCTGGG